>SRQG01000193.1:0-52279 GCA_018360325.1 Claviceps aff. humidiphila group G2b
CCACCCAGTCAATGTTTGTTTGTATGGAATTCAGGTATTGTCCAAGGCCTGTAATCGTTCCCGGAGGCTTTTGAGATAGCCTTGTTCGTACTTGTCTTGGCTGATGGATACACTCTTGATTCAGGAGGGTGGGGTGGTTGTGTACTCCCTTAGAGTACGGAGTAGATTATGATCCAAATACCCCGTACCAGGATTGGCCAGCATTTTTTCATGGAGACGGCCTGCTGTAGCTACTAGCCATGGCTTTAACGAACTCGTCATCGTCTTCTGAAACATTGCCTCCCGCAGAATAGACGAGTCTGATGATTTGTTTCGGTAGTTTGCGCGCCACGTGCGTTCTGAAGGGCAGTCCGCAGTAACCAACTACATCGTTAAGTTGCAAAAGGTCGGTGAGGTACTTCGCCGTATCTACCGTATTATCTCAGAAATAAGGCCACGACTGGGAACGCTTGTTTGCAATGCTCGCTGTTGATATGTTGAGTAGAAGGCAGCCCGCTTGCCACCTTTCATCCGCAAACCTCACCTTTCCAGCCCGACTCTCTCCAACCCGAAGCGAAGCGAGTCGAGTCTTCCTTCGCCCCGAAGTAACTCGTCTCGTTCATACTCGAGGTTGATCATTCTTTCGAAGTTCGTGGACGCCTCGGCGGCATCCGTGAATTGATCAATGATCCTTGATGGCCATGCAGTAACTGGCCCATGATTCTTCATGCGAAGTTATTTTATTTCTTTTCATTCGATATTGGTGCCAATCTTGGGTAGGGTCGCTCCTCAATTCTGCCAACTCGAATGATGGACAAAAGAAAGAAAAAACATGGCCCTCTTTGAAAGATGCCCTACAAGACATCGACCAATCCCTCAGACCCTCATCAACCAGAGAAAGGCCATTGGGCCAATGCGGCGGCGTGTTTAAGATGTGGCCGCGACAACCTTAAAGCCCTCATGTGTTATGCCAGGAGAGACTTAGACGGACGACAATAACCACCTCCACCAACAAAGAATCCTCGAGCTACAGTCGCTGCCTTAAAAAGACCTGCGGAAGAAGACAAAACGGAAGTCCAAGCCCCGTGAAGTCGGCCCTTGTCACTTTCACGGGGCTTGGAACGATAGAAGTGATCAAGACGAAACACAATAGTTGGCTTTGGCTCTCAAAAGGACTCTGATTGGCTCAATTGTCCCCAAGCCTTGAGAGGGCGACTCTACCATCTATATATACGAATGCAAGACTAACATGTCTGGTCCCCTCAATGACTCTCCTCCGCTTCCTGCTGACTCGGAGAGATATCGTGCCGAGAATGTCCTCTCCACTTGATACATTTCAACGGGTGGTAAACAAGTTACCCATTGATGCATAATCATGCTTATTGGGAGCTCATGATGTTATAGACATTGCTCAATGCTTCATTTTTGACAATTTTTTGACACGTTTGAAAAATTTTGAAAAAAAGGCGTGGTGATCCAAAAGGGGTCTAATATGGCGTTGGGCGTTATTAGGCAAAACTGAAGGAAGTTGTGCCGAAGCGTCAGCGGAGGCGCACCTTCCGTGTTTGCCTATTATTTTCGGATAATGGGGTAGGAGAATGCGCTAGTGTCGCAGAGTCACCTCTCATTGGCCACCAAGTCTACTCTGATTGGTCACTGAAATTCAGATTGCACGTGAGCGTTGTGTAGAATCCCCCGGGCCCCGGAGGGCTCCCAGGGTCGCCGAAGGCAAGGCCCCCCCGCCGAGGGGGAATCTTTTTATTCAAGCAAAACACCACGACCCTGTTATACATACTCATCCCCCGACCGATCAAAAGATAGCCATCAATACCATCCAGAACTAGCATCTCATCCACCGAGATGGCCTCAGCCACGGGGCAACCGCCCCCAGATGATTCTCACTGGAGGGTCCCAAGAGTGTCACCGAAGGTCCCCCGTCGGATCAACAGATACGTAGCCATCGTCGTCGATCAACAATATGCGCGATTAGCATGTCAGTGCACCAAGACGGCCTCAACTGGCAAAGGGCCGCCTCTAGATGATGCTCACCGATCTGAAGAGCCAAGCGTGCCACAAGCCGATTCTGGGTCTGACTGTTGACAGTGCCAGAAATGCTGAGGCGAACACGGAAGGTGCGCCTCCGGAGAGTCGCTTAAGCCAAGGCCGCAAGAGGGCAAGAATCTCTTGCGAATACCGGTATGCAGTGCCAGAAATTCCGAGACGCAAACACGGAAGGTGCGCCCCGCAGCGTCGTCGAAGGCACAGGTAGAGTACCTATAGGCTATTCCCTTGCGACTATCGGTATGTATCTGTTCATGCTTTTGTTGTCCAGGTTCATCCAAAACTTTCTGCATATTATAACCAAGCGATCAATGTCACGAAGGATATGAAATAGCAGAAGAACAGCATCTTGGTACACCAAAATGGCTTCAGATGCTACGGGCCAGTCAATCCCAGATGACCCTCACCGACCTGAAGGCCCACATATGCCACCACCCGCTTCCAGTGTTGAGTATCGGAAGTGCCTGAGATGCTCCAAAACCAAGCCACTTCAAGATTTTAAGTCCATGTGAAAGGAAGGATCTTACGTGGCACGGTGGCAGGATGTACCGCGTGTCGTGAGCACGAGAAATCGCGGAAGCGTGTAAATGTATGTGTTCTATATTTTAACAGAGAGAGCGGCTGACTATGATCAGATCACGCACGGCATTCCAGCAGTATCCGGCACGAAGAGGAGCATTGATGAGGTTGATATGCCTCAAGAACAACGCGTACCAACTCGACAATATGTCTCCATTGCGGCTATAGCTCCCCAGTCATCGCCAGTGCCATCTATTCGGCCCATCGCACCCCGAATGGCTGCCGCCGACTTTTCTCCAGAAGGCTCACCTGAACACTTCCGTACCGACGAGTAGGCAAGGCGGCTACTCAATAAAATTGTCCCTATCTTCCGCTCTTACCGAGAGTTCTTCCACAAAAGGTAGCTATGCACACGCATCCAGTTCCCATTGACTGTGGTATATGCGATTACGGTGCACAAGTCCCAGGGATGCACAGTCGACAAGGTGGTCACAGACATCTCGAGCAAGGACTTCACCCCTACGTCGCCATCTCTCCTGTCAAGAGTTGAAGAGTTTGCAAGGCATCATGTTTGATGGCCCCTTTGACCTGCCAGACATCACGACGAAGCCCAACCCGGACCGGCTAGCTGATCTCAAGCTTCGCAAGGCACAGGACGCGATGAATGGGCATATTGACACTGATTTGAACGAAGAGCTCATGACTGCTGGGATAGACAATGATGAGGACCTCAGGACCTCTACGGTGCCGACGACATCTACGGCGCTGGTTGAGGAGGCTTCACAGGCTAGGCAGATAGGATAATAGGAACGAGGTGGCAGGTGACGTAGGTACTTTGCTTCTATAAAATTTTTAGAATAGAATAAATTGAGCTTCCAGAATGAGACCACGTGACTTGCGTCGTAGATCGCAGCGCAGACTTCCTCTCAGTTTTGCCTACTTCTTGGCGCCTGGCACAGCTTAGCGTCACTGCATTTTTTTCCCGAGGGGCTGAGAGATCGGGACTCGGGAGGATGTGCGTACTTTCTTTGGATGCGGTATCCTCGAGCTCCGTAGCAGAAAGCAACCGTCGTCTTTTCGAAGGCCGCGTACTTCCTGTAGCCACCCAAACGATATGTCTTGGTGCCCCACTGCCCATAGTAAGACTGGGCCTGGAGGCTGGCAATGCTGCATCATGCATGCAAGTTCATGGTATGTACTCTGAAGCTATTAGCTAGTAGCTACAAAGCTAGATTGTGTATCGTTGTGTCCGATATTCGATATTGTGACGCTATCGTCGAGGTAAAGCCGAACTTAGCCGAGTTGTGCCGTTGAGGCCAGATTGCCCAATTTTGTACCTAGACAAGACGAACACACATGAGTGACAAGACAAGAACAATCATCACAAAAAGTCAATACACAGAACACCTTTTTGCTATACCCTTATTTTGCACACGTTGAAGAGTCTAGAGAATGAGGAGAGAGCGAGACAGACTGCAAGTGGGAGGGTGATCGTGTTGTTGTAGGGCAATCTGAACCTGCTGAGGTCCCACAGGGAGCACACGTCGGCCAACAGGACCAGGTGGCGATGATCTCTCCCGCGTGCGGCCTTGCCCTCGAATACTCGCATACATGCATGATTATTGATACATGATACATGATACGGAGTCCAGAGTACATGCAAGGATAAAGCACACGCATTGCATAGCATATATATTGCTTGACGCCCCATCGATCCAGGATTCCAGTCGATCTTTTGCTGTATTGTACGGAGTGCATGACAACACTACAAGTCTGCCAGGCCGCCAGCGCTTGGAAACGTATAAACGTGCCAGCCACATTGGTCCTGCCTACATCTGTCAAAGTTTTCCCAGCACGATAAACCTTATTCCACGTATTCCATATTCAACTCGAGTACCCTGGCGACCTATTCCAAGGAACTGCCCATCCTTTTTCTTAAAGCTTTCGCGTTCCACCTTTCAACTTCGCTGAGAAGGTACGTACCAACCTTTCAAATTTCAGTTTCGAGCTGCTTGACGCCTTCCTTATAGACGACACATCCATCTTATGACTGGATGGGAAACAAGCGCGACGCTTCAGAACGGACGGAGCGGCGTTCGAGCCTCGAGGACTACCTGCTTCTGAAGTTCGTGCTTATCGTGTTGAACCTTTTGATTTAGTACTTGTCGACTGACACCCAATTGATACCCCTCAGATACGATGGCCATTGGCCAGTAGGGATCCCAGAATCTTTTTCCTCATATCTCCCCCCAACGAGTCCGTACCTCGGCATCACGTGATACAAGCCCCGATTTCTCCTCAAGCGGGCATACCTCCGGCAGAATCTCAATCTGTCGGTGTCCCGACTCCCACTCCCAATGCTGGCGAAGCGACACAAATATAGGAGCGAGGTGGCCTTTTCAAGATCATCTTCCGTCTGCTAATCACATGGCTCCAATTCCCGTTCCGGTGCTTCCCACGACCTACTCGAGCGATGCAGGACCTTTGTAGGAACCTCGCTAATCACATGGCTCCGATTCCCGGCGTCAACTTCACGGTGGATAGCAAATCAGCTACAAAGAAGAGGCAAGAAAGTAGAAATAAGAACGCCCAATCGTCACAACGATTCCGTGACAGAAAACGGATCAAAGCAGAGGCCGCCATTAAAAAAGAAAAAGAAATGGCGGAAAGGATCAAGACCCTTGGAGAAACATCACGGCAAAAGGACGAAAGAATACGGCAAACTGAAGAAACATCACGGCAAGGCAAGGCGGAGATCGAGACCAAGACATAATGGTCATTCGACGCTCACTCGCTTCTCCGAATCCCTCCAAAGGGCTCACCGCCGTCTCGCGACACTCAATGCCACGACACACAAAACGAGTCTCATCTTCTCCGTCAATGCGGGTAATGGGGACAAGATTGACCACTCTGGTTCCTGCAAAGGTCGTGTGTCGCTCGAGTCGGTCGTCGGAAGCTCCGGAAGGGGAATTGGAGCCATGTGATACGCAGACGTAAGATGATTTTGAAAAGGCCACCTCGCTCCTAGGTAAGTTTGTGTCGCTTCGCCAGTCCATCTGCATTGGGGATGGGATACCGACAGATTGAGATTCTGCCGACTTGAGGAGAAATCGGGGCTTGTGTCACGTGATGCCGAGGTACAACTCGTGCGTCGCCGTGACGCACAATTGCACGCATATTGGTTGCAGCCTTCCCAACACCATGGAATCAAGGGCTTCGCCCCCTAGGTCTTTTCTTTCCGTCTCCTCTTTGAGCCCAAGTGTGATACATTATGAATATGAATACACGATCGTGCGTCACCTTCATGCGTGTTTACGTTTGTTGATCACTCGGTCCTCATTACTAATGTGACAAGGACCAATGGTCGGGACTCGGGATTTGGGACTCGGGATTTGGGACTGAATCTTGATGGACGTCACATCCGAACGCAATAATCGACTGTTGGCCCTACAAGGATATCTCAAGGCGTGCGTGGTCCCTCTGAGTCTGTTATGGGTTCGTCACGGATAGTGGATGTATGCGTGAGAGGAAATGGTTATCAGTAAAACTAAGGAAGAAAGAAAGAGAAAGGACAAGAATGCCCTCCTAGCTGTTTAGTTACCTCCACGCCCAGTGGGGGGAGTCTCAACTTTCAAGTAATCATCCACGATTAGTCATAGACTAATCCATAACAGAGTCCTTGGAAAGCCTGCTGTCTTGAACACATAATGGCCTTTAACCTAGTGGTCTCTTGTTCAAGGTTGAGACAGTCCTCTGCTCCAACCCTTGACTTCTTGCGTGTACAAACTGACCCTTCTGTTGTTTGTTCCCTGACTTCCACCGTCCGGCGCCTAGCTCCTTTGTTGTCTGGACTCCGGCGCTGTTCCTCTTTGTTACCTGAGCTGACCCTTTTCTTTTTTGTTGCCCAAGTTCTGGCGCTTAGACACTTCTTTTTTGTTGCCCAAGTTCTGGCGCTTAGACACCTCGGTGCCTGAACTCTGCATCTTCCCTTCTCCGGTAGTGTTTCGTGAGCTGCGAGTCTGAAGCTCTGCGGCTGAAGTTACACGGGCCACGTGTGTGTACACGTGTGAATTAGATCATTCACCACGAGAAACCTTACTCAACATCATGATCTACATGCGACCTGAGTAAACAAAGAAGAAGCCTGGCTTCCCATTCCACGGAACTGCAGTTTGCCCGTGCCTTTTTCTCGAAGTGTTCGCATTCCGCCTTTGAAGTTTGTGGACCAGGTACGTAACAAAACTTCCAATTTCAGTTTCCGGATGCTCGATTTCGACCTAATCTCCTCCTTTTGCATACCATTTGAGAAGACGACACTTTGATCTTCTAGGTATACTATATTGGAGAATGCTGTTCGCACTGATTTCCGTTTTCCGTTTTTCGTGACGTGACCTCCGCCCCCCCGCCCACTGGAAGTCCACTGGCCACCTCTATTGTGCAACAGTTCGCACACTTTCGTTTTCCATTTTTGCCAACGCTACAGCAGGACTGATCAACCAAACAAACCATTGGCAATCCCACTGGAACTGGACCGATTCTACTGCCAACAGCACTGATTCCACTGGGGTCCCCCAGCACCGGAGCGTAGCGGAGGGCCGATGGGGGACCACCAACGCCACCATAAGTTCGTATGTAACTGAACCGATTCCACTGGCAACGTCACTCACAGAGTCACAAGCCCCGTTTTCCCCTCACGCGAGGCACGCTGTACGTCGGCAAATGAGAGAATGACGATCTGTCTCAATGCAGATAGTAGATGGAGTGGCGGAGCGACGCAAATATAGGTAGCCCTCTAGGCTCTGTCACCTGTGTCGCCCACCAGGTTGTATATGCACATGCATTGGTCGTGCGTTCGTCAGCAGATTTTACGTTCGCCGACTAGCCGCTTCATTTGCCGATGCTACAGGAAGAACGAGCTCTCTCCCTCTATGTAGCATTGTAGATAGACCGGTCGCTTAGCTCCTTTTATATCTCATAGGTATATATAAAAGGGGTGATCTATTCCGTAGAGACAGAATAGATCAACCATCTTCCTGAGCATCGTCTTTGCCACACTCTGTGACTAAAATAGCTCCAATTTCCCTCGCGGAGCTTCCGACAGCCGAGTCGAGTGACACAGTCGTTTTGAAGGAACCAAAATATTCGTCGTCTCCCCATTACCTGGCGTCGAGTTCTCGGTGGAAAGCAAACTGGTTACGAAGGAGGCGCAAGAAAGGAGAAATCGAAACGCCCAAGCGTCGCAACGGTCCCCGGACAAAACACGCATCAGACACGGAGCAGAGGCCATTAAAAAAGCAGAAGAAATGGCGGAAACGGACCTTGAAAAAGAAGTACGGCAAAACAAGGAAAGAATACGGCAAGCCGAGGCGTGGGAAAGGTGTAGGGAAGCAGATGCGGAGATAGTAAGGTTGAAGCGCGAGATCGAAGAATTGAAGCAAAAGAAATACAGTGGCCCCAATTAAATAACGCGAAAATTCCCCCACTTTTGGTCGTGACGCGTCAATTTTGCTTCATTCACAAATCAGCCCATCATCTTTGAGCAGCCATGGCTACAACACCACGCCCTTTGAAGCCATTCAAAAAAACATTTGACGGCACACACTAGGAAGCGCGTCTATTCAGCCTTAACTGCAGGCAAATCGGCCAAGCAGATCGCTAGTGGCGAGAGTATTCTCCTAAGCCTCGTTTATGGCATTAAAAAACGGTCCACTACCCAAATTTGGGTGATCTCACCAAAAGGGCGAGGGCACCCGGCCAAGCTAACAAAAGACGATTTGCGACACTTCCAGATAAACATAAATCAAGAGTCATTCACTGCCAACAAAGAGCTTCAAAAAATATGCACCCCTCATGTTTTTACGGAGTCCGGAGACAATCGCACGATACGTACCTCAAGGCAAGGGGAGTCATGCATCGCCAAGCCGCACAACGCTCGTTTTACAGAGAAGAGCATGTCTTAAAAAGGTTCCAATTCACGCTCAAGTGGTTTGAAAAGCCTCTTGGGTAGTTTCGTCGCGTTTGATAGACAGATGAACGCGCTGTTGAGCGCGGCGATGGATAGACCCAGGAGTGGATTTGTCGCCCTGTCGGCCAGAATTGCACCATGAACTTGTGATTACAATAACTCGGGTTCCAAGCAACGGACTGGGTTTATTCTAGGTTAAAAAGCAACCAAGTTCAAGTATGTACAAGCCAAATAGAAGAAACTGCGACATGTCCCTACGTTTTGGGGGTGAAATTCGCTACGGAAATCAGGGTCCTCTCGTCGTCCTCCCGGGGGACCCCGACTCAAAGAGAGGCGGCGTCACAAGCGCGATTTACTGTGATCACCTTGAGGAATGCCTCCAAACCATGCTAGATGGTGACACTATCTTCATGCACGACAACGAGCCGATTCATAGAGCCAGAAACGTGAAAAATGCCTCGAGGATCTAGGGGTGGCTCCTCTGGCATGGCCGCCATACAGCCCCGACCTAAATCCCATTGAGAACCTCTGGTCATGCCTCAAAAAGCATATTTTCAAACGGTATCTGAATATGGGTCATATGAAGAATTCCCAGGCCGTCTTGGATCACCTGGAAAAAATCGCGACAAATGTTTGGGAAGATATGGAAATAAAGCTTGTTAACGACCTGATCGACAGCATGCCTCGCCGCTTCAGGCTGTGATAGATTCTAAGGGTTGGCATACAAAGTATTGGGGCTTTCAATTGATTAAGCCTTCATGATTCTATAGAGTTACTTAACCACACATTTTTGACATTTTAAATGGCCAGATTGCGAAAAAGTGAAATAAATAGGTGTGGTGATCCAAAATGTGTCCAATTTGGTGTTGGGCGTTATTTTCTTGGTGGGGCTTGCTCGCCGACGCGGTGAATGGATCATCTGGCGCACCAGTGACCAGACACCATCTTCCTGAGCATCTTGTGTCAAAGATAAAGTGCGGCGCGAAACAAAGCACCAGAAACGCGCTCTTTACACATTTATACACCGCGAGATGGCCCCACTGTCTCTGGTCTACCAGGTAGGTACCTAAGGTAAGGTAAGGTACACCTTGATGATTCCAATCCGTTTCCACGACGACGCCCTTTCCGAACGGTGAACTTCCAAGTACGCGTAGGCCACAGGGGCCGGCGCTGTTCAGTGTTGGGCCTGGGGCACTGGGAGATGGCAGGGGCGCGTGTTTCCGTACCTAGACATATAAAACTGTTCGGGGCAATGAAGCAGAAGCACCAATCCACACTATGAAAACCCGGAGATGGCTGCACCTAAGTTGGGCAATCAGCGAACCCACTGCAGTCTGCCACCGGTGTGTCATTAGGGCCTCTCAATTGGACGAAACAGTGTTGCTACCGTTCACTGCCAGCAGAAATGATGGATGAATTGGGCGGATCCAAATCAGTAGAGGTCCTCTCAGGATCCCTACAACAAAACAAGACCGAAGATCCACAGAGTAGACCACCAGAGCTGAGAGCAGCCATCCTCACTGGATCACAACACGGCCTCGCAAAGAAAAGAAAAGGACAGGACTGAGTTAGATTGATGTGCCAAAGCGACGAGAAACAATCGAGGAATCTATATACATAGAAGTTCAGTCGAATTGATGTGCTGTCTCGCTTGCGATTCGGTGCTCTTTCCTTCTGAGGAAAGTGAGGATCGAACCGAAGTTTCTGAACTTCTATATATATAGATTCCGCGATTGTTTCTCGTCGCTTTGGCACATCAATTCAACTCAGTCCTGTCCCTTTCTTTTCTTGGCGGAGCCGTGTTGTGATCTAGTGGGGATGGCTGCTCTGGTGGATTACTCTATGAATCTTCGTTCTTGTTTTGTTGTAGGGATCACGAGACTGAGAGTACCTCTACTGTTTTGGGTTTTGCCCATTCATCCAACATTTCCGCTGGCAGTAAACGGTGGCAACAATGACTCGTGCCATCAAGGGACCCAGTCACAGTCCCAAGACTTGGTTCACGAATCATGGTAAATGTATCTCAATTTGAAAGGCTGACAAGATGCGTCGTCATGCGATGGCACACTGAGCGGCGGAGCAGGTCCGAGACAATCTGGCGACAACGACAAGATAAACGGGCATATTCTCGAGAAGTTGTTACTCTTGCACTGCTTTAGATTAGGCAAGTTGCAAAATGTTGGTCTTTGTAGTTTGTAGGAGGAGCACTTATCAATTACGTCGTGATTTCTCTGAATGTTGGCTTAATGGTGAATCTGCATCGATTCAAAAGAAACAGTAATTCTGGGAAGCAAAAGAAAGAAGAGAACTTCCTGCTTTCCTTCCGCTTCCATAGATAAATTGCTGGAAATTGGAATGGCGCTCGCCAAGAGATACTCTTCTTCTCTTGCAGCTGCGGTGCACCTGACTGGCAGCTGAAACATTTTCAGGTGACAGGTTTCTGACTCCTGAGGTCAGTTCTCGATCGAATTTCTGGGCATTGGTCGACGCTGGTACTGACTCCAGACAGCTGTTTACACTGCATGATGGAAATAAGTCACCAAAAATCGCACGCAAGTGAAAAGAACCTGAAATCATACTTGGCGGCGGGCGCCCTATTGCAACAGATCAGTATAAAGTGAGGTGATCTAGCAGTCCTGAGTCGCATGATAGTACGCGCGACCTTACCCGTAACCCGAACAGTGAACTTCTAAGTCGGGTGTCGAAGAGGCCCGAAATCAGGTTCGCTTCCAGACAGACGACTCAGCGAATAGGAAAAAGAAAAAGAGAAAAAAAAATACACGTTCGCACACCTTGAAACGCCAGGAGTAGTTCCTCTGGACTGACCGCCGCGTAGCTCTTAGTCCCTGACCTTGTCACCTTCATCCCGTTGATGATTGAAGACGTGTGGTCTTACCTGAAGAGCATTTTCTTTGCAAGAATTTTGAAATGCCACCTATGAAATAGTCACGGACCTCTTGAAATTACTCTAAAGAGCGTGAGATGGATGTGTAGGCGGAAATTGAAATAGATCTCGCTGAAGCCTACCTTACAATGTACATATCTGGTGCAGTGTGCGGCGCGGCGCCTATTGGTGTAGGTACAGTGGCTGTACAGTACCTCCCTAACTTCAGCACCCGCTTGGGCTGCCCCAGTTGTTCCGCTCATTCCCGCCCAACAGCATCCAACAAGGGACAAACAACATCAGCTCATCAAGGCCCAAGATATCGCACGCGCGTAAAGTCTTCGTCGAGGTCTCACTTACTGTATTCAAGCGCACTCATCGTCGCAGCATTGTAAGCTCGACAATTTCCGCTATGCACTCCTCCCCTCCATCAACCCCGTTGCACCAAAAACTCCAAGGCATCTTACTCCGTACGTATAAAGTCACGATGGAGCACCGCCTCCTGCGTACTGCATGCTAATAACTTGCAGGTCGCGAAATGTCTCAAGGTGCCACGTCACGCCACTCAGCAACAGACGATCCTCGTGCAGCAGCATGGCATGGGCCATTGGCACTTAAAACTGTCGAAAGACCCGCGATCTGCGCGCAGATACGCAAATCTGGCCGTCGAGAACGGTACAAGTCTCAACTCACTCGACGCCGGATGATCGGTTCGATTTCGCTCGTGAACCAAACCCGACACTGACGATGGCATCGGTTTCGTCACGGTCTAGCCATCCAGACAATCACGACACAGCTGCTACCTGCGACACCGAAGACGAATCTGAAAGTCGCGAAATGAGAGGCTCAATAGGATTCCCCGTTTCTACGGCTGTGCATGCCATTGAGGCACCTTCCATCGAAGTCGGCAGAAATACAGACGATGGTTACGATCTGTCCAGTGTAGAGGCTGACGATGCTACAACAAGCCTGAGCTCGAGCATCGCGTCCGCCTATACCTATGAACGTGGCCGTCGCTACGCAATGTTTGGTGATGGTCGCTATCCAATCCCAAATGACGAAACGGAACAGAGCAGAGAGGACATGAAGCACGCCATGTTAATGATGCTTACAAAAAACAAGCCGTTCTTGTTCCCAATTGGAGACTACCCGCAGAAAATATTGGATATTGGAACGGGCACTGGCGAGAAGTGATTTGTGAAATCGTGAATTTGGCTAGCTGTCTTTATTCATCTCGCACCTGTGCAGCCTTACTCATGCTGACTGATTGTGAACAGAAATATGGGCAGTAGAAGGTATGTTGAAGTGGTGGAAGCCTCTGATCACGCGCGCCAGGTTCACCGAGTATGAATAATAGCCGTTGTATTCGATCTTCGTCTTCGCCTTTCAATTCTGGTCGCACACCTATCACCTGTGGGCTGACCCATTCGCGCATAGTTGGTGACAGATATCCCAGCGCAACAGTTCGTGGCATAGACATCGCGCCAATACAGCCAAAAT
Source organism: Claviceps aff. humidiphila group G2b (assembly GCA_018360325.1). Classification (NCBI taxonomy): domain Eukaryota; kingdom Fungi; phylum Ascomycota; class Sordariomycetes; order Hypocreales; family Clavicipitaceae; genus Claviceps; species Claviceps aff. humidiphila group G2b. The sequence continues at coordinate 12,909 of SRQG01000193.1, forward strand.
GGGTTCCCGCCAATGTCTCATTCTTAGTCGATGACTGTGAGCTGGATTGGCTAGAGCGAGATGTCGACCTTGCCCATTTCCGCTTCACGATCGTCTTTATGAAGGACACGTCTCAAGTCCTTGGGCATGCTTTCGAGTGCGTGATTTGGCGCAGCACCCTCTATTCCAATTTCCTTTCAAGATTCTCAGACGTAAGATGAGCTGACATATGTTTTTCTTCTTCTACTCCGTTGCGCAGGAGCCTTCGTCCTGGAGGCTGGATTGAGCTACAAGAGTTACAACTTACAACCAACAACGCTATGCGACGACGGAACCATGCGTCCATGCTCGACGACGACCCAGTCAAATATTTGTTCGAGAAGATCAACAGTACTTTCGAAGTTCTTGGCCTGAAAGCGAAGTTACCATTGAAGCTCGAATCGAACTTGCGCGAAGCTGGATTTGAAAATGTACATTGCCAAATTTTCAAGGTTCCTATCGGGCCATGGGCTGAGGACAGGACCATGCGGATCGTCGGTCTATGCCAGAAGATTGCCGTCTCGGAGCTTCTACCTACTTGTTCAGGGCGTCATTTCAGACATTGAAAATGTCAGAGGCAGAAGCCGAGGTAACCATTGCCATGGCCCGGAAGGGCCTAGAGGATCCGAACGTACATCGTTATTTCCATTACTACTTTTGGTACGCCCAGAAGCCTGGGTCCTCGAGAGCATAGAAAGATCATTCGCTTGTGACAAGTGTTGTTTACGTTGATTCAATTGACTTCAACTCACGGCTTGCACCCCGCTCAACGTCGAAGCCAAGGCTGCCAAGCACATTCAAGGCCAAGGACTTATTGACTGACCACCACGGCACCTTGTGACTGCGAATGACGTGACACGTCTGGCTCAAAGCAATAGGTTCCTGTTCGAGCCCGTGGACTGAACCTGGTGGTTGGTGACTCGGTGGTCGAATAGCTCTTTTAGTGTCGTAGAAATACGTCGGATTATGCTACCAAAATTGAACAATGAAAACGGTCGCCGCGGCGCCGCCAGACCAAATAATTACACCATTGGCTACTACCTGTGACAAATTCTAACGATCCTGACTAGATACCTAAGTAACTGCCTGTTTTTCTTTTCCATAATTTATCTTTTGGTCTATCGTTCGGACTGATGCACGACCGGGAGCTTGTCTAGGTGCCAAACAGGCTGCCCATGTTCAGTATCTGCTGCTGCTTGCAATGGAACAAAACCAGCTAAAAGATTGTTGCTTTTCAACAGTGCACACGATCCGGCTTTTTACATGCCGCTTACAGATTACTTGTCTCACTGCACAGTTGTCACAAGTGAGTCGTGACAGACTACAGTGCAGCGTTTGTGATGGTCACGCTCGTCACGACTCACAAGCAGGCGTCAGCCGGATAAAAGATGCCGTACCGATTCTGAACCGAATCCTCAATGCTCATTTACGATTGCATGGTATTTACTTCGAGTAGCGTGTTGTGCGATTCGCACGCCAGTCCTGACTCCTCAGCAAACATTCCCACACCAGTCCTCAACAAACGTTCCCACACCGGTCCTTGGCGAGCTGCACCGTAATCGCCCATTGAGGGCAGCGATTCCAACAAACTAAATGACAAAAAGAAGCCAAGCCAACTTATATTCCACCAAGGCTTTATAGTGAATCAGCAATCGACCGACGACGACGACGACAACCTTTGCGAAAAACCCTGATCAATCATCACAACTCGTGAGTGATGTCGGCCGCGATCTTATGTAGTTCAGTGGTGGCAAGAAAATTTTGGTCATCCTTCCCACGAATAAGTTATAACAAGTTGTGGCGATGGAATACGGGATCAGGGCCGCTTTGACCCTAACCCTCGCTTGCTGTTCAAGCTCTGCAGAACCTTGCTGGTTCCCAAAGAGATTGGCTCATTCCTCAAGCCCCTAAAAACCTTCCTGGATTTTGGCCGAAGAATATTCGTTTCTTATTCGACCCGGATTCGAATTGGATGGGCCAGTGGCCATATGCCCAGTATATATATCTGGGCCTCTCCAGTGATCCTTATCAATGGACCAAATGAGTTTATTTTTTATATTTAAAACTGTGTCCGGTTTGGCGGGTGCGAATACTGCCTCCCTGAATATCATTGATTCGGGACCTCGAACATACCCATGGCAGGTGCCATGAATACCACGACGTAAATATTCTTCGGTTTTGTAGCTAATAGTCAAATGCCACCCCAAAGGGTCAATTACATAAACCCTTCTGACCTTTGACCAGGTCGTGTTATGAAGCTCGCTTCTGTCATTTGTTAGTCGTGACTCGTCGCAGAACGAGCCTCGCCAGGGACCCTCTCAGCCTCCGACAGAAGCTTGTAGATTCAATTACATGGCAATTTTGACACGGCGTCATACCTGATAAAATTGATCTTGGGATAGACATGGTTCTCAATGACCGTCTGATAGGCCAAATGGCAAAAAATGAAGAAGGTCGTGTCTCATAACGGATCGTAAAGTAGGAGAGGCTAAAGGACGCTCTATTCATCGCTATAAACGAGGACCACAAGCTAGAGAGGGAAAGAAAGAAAGAAAGAGAAAAGACTGCAAGTCTCTGCTGATTTTATCATACGGCTGGTCGCTTCGATCAAGCGAGTGCCAAGCCGTATGTGTGGATCGCTCGCTTCATCAGGCAGGAGCGCTCAGCGAACCGCTGCGAACGTGACCCAACAGCTAGCTGCGATACCATGGCGACGTTTGTCGAAGCGTTCTTTTCACAAGCTATATAGATTTGGCGACGGTAAGAATAGTGACTGGTAATGTTGATTTGGCTTTGACGTATCCAAAAAAAATGGCCAAGAGTCAAATGCAAGAGTACTGGGCAGGGTTTAGTTTAGTCAACCCTTACGGGGTGCAGCAACGGAGCAAACGCATCAGCAACAGGGAAAGAGTAAAGTGACAAAATATTTTGGTGTGGCCACTGCAAAGAAATAAGTCACGGGTTTTCCTTACCCTTTCTTTTTTGTCGAACGGTCGAAAATTCTGTGATGACTCATTATTTTCAGAATTTATATATTGTTTTGTCACTTTACTTTGTCGAGACCGGTCGGAGTTCGCGGTGGCGGGGCAGTGAATATGGTCGAGGCTGCGTTGTCACACGACTTGAACCCCGGGATACGCAGTGGCACGCACCTGTCAGGCTGTCATTCGAGGCGAAAGCGGATAATTGACGCGCACCATGCAAAACAATACTCAAATCCAAATTCTGATCTCTCACGGCATAATGCATTCAAAACTTTTTTTGCGGCTCTTTCTACGACACTATGATCTAAAAGGTTTGGATCCAGGCGCCCTTTCGTTTACCTACTCTTGAGCCCTCTTGGTGTATCCTTTCTCTAAGAAGCCAGCGGCCTAGGGCCCTAGGCTGTAGCCTATTTGGAGATTGGATATGGCCTTCGTAGGCTGCTTAGATTTAATCACACAACCTTTAACACGCAACCACAGATAAAGCTGCAGCCATGCACGATAACCCCGTCGGCCCGAAGGTACCCAAAACGTCTGCAGCGTCAACCAAAATACCAAAGGCGACGCCAGAGACCATCCCGACAACGAAGCCAGAGACCATCTCAGCAATGACGCCTCGGACTCCCGAGGAACCGAAAATTGTTGGTTACGACACGAAACAACTTCCCCCATCGGCTCTTGAAGCTCTGGAGTGGTATTCTGTCAACGGGCCCAACGGGCTGGTGGAGGTAAGTACTAAGCCGTCTTCTATTCCCTCTGCCCTACCCGCAATCCACGGTTGCAATGCAAGTTGCAGTCAGATTTCAGTGCGTGCAGCGTCAGTGGTCACCAGTAGACCAGTGTTGTACAGAGTGAAACTCACAAACCAAATTAGAAAGTTGGCCCGATAAGAAAAGTGAAAGTCTTGTAAGCGAGATTCTAGAATCTAGGCCGCTGGCCGCAGGCGCTGTTTTGTAAATCTTTCTACATACTGATAAAAACCCTCTCTTGATAGGATCAGGGGCGAATTATGCTCCATGCATCATGATTCATTGCAGGTATCATCTTGCAACCCGAAAGATAAGGGAGAGATAACCAGTGCAGTGTTCTACCCCGTAGACACGACAAACTTCAAAGAGTCCCAGTATCCATCATGTCAACGGTGAAGGCTGAAACGGCGTAAAATATAAGCGAGAATACTCGACCCTGGCAAGGACTCCGAAGGGGACGAAGTAGATATTACACGGTGACGGCTCACGAGGTATGAGGATTCATGGATGCTGTTGGAATTGCCGCCGTCAATGGGCGCTTACAAGTTACGGACCACGGTGCGGCACGCTGACTCCTGAGGACTATTTGCTACATGTTTGCTACGCCGTTTTGGCCTTCACCGTTGAGTTAGACATTATGGATACTGGGACTCTTTGTCGTGTCTACGGGGTAAAACACTTCACTGATTATCTTTTCCTTATCTTTCGGGTTGTAAAATGATACATTTGTTACACGTCAAAGGCTAATTCTGCCTACTATAAACCTTGGTCTCTCAGAGCTGATTGCATGTAATGTACCGGTGACCGTGACTCGCGAGTAGCGTTGAGCAAGCGATGAACTAAATGACGAAAAGACAAGCCAATAGTGATCGATCGACGACGACAAACTTCGCGACGCGGCGACAAACCCCGATCAATCACCACAAGTTACAACTCGCGAGTCGCGAGTGATATCTTTTCTAATTTCTGGCTCCCGGAGGTAATAACCGTAATATTTATTTCTCAAGCACTGAAGATTCGTGAAGAACCTTGCTAAGTTGCTCGTACCCGAAGAAGTTTTGTTTCAAATTTCTCATTCTCCGCAACACTAGACCCAGCTCAAAGCTCGGATACGAATCCAACGGGCCAGTGGCCAAGTGCCCGGTATATATAACCATGGCAGGTGACATGAGTACGCTGTACTCCAAATGATCCAAATCTCGGAAGATCATATGACATATACTGTATACATTCTTCCGTCTTATAACTGAAAGTAACATGCCATCCCATAATCATATATGATATGGTCCGTTATATAGGCTTCGTTGGACCAGTTAGTGTTATGCACATAGCTTCTGTCATGACTCATCTGTAAGTCGTTGCAGATCCAGGTCGAATATTGTCTCTGGTCTTTTACACCCTTTCGGCCTGTACCGTCCAGGTAGACATGATGGATACTATTACTGGGACTATCTGTCATGTCTACGGGGTAAAACACTGCACTGATTATCGTTTCCTTATCTTTCGGGTTGTAAGATGATATATGTTTGGGGCACAAGTCGCCCATGTTCCTATCAAGAGAGCGTTTGTATCAGTAGGGAAATAAAGATTTACAAAACAGCACATAGAATCCCGCTTACAGTATTCTGACTTTTTTGATCGGGCAAGCTTTCTAATTTGGTTTGTGAGTTTCATTTTTTACAGCACTGGTGTAGTTGTACTAGTGAACACTGATTCCTTAGTCCTTACTGCAACGCAAGTTACAACCGTGTATTGCGGGTAGGGCACAGGGAAAAAATAACGGCTTACAAGTTACAATCACAGCCCCGTGGACAGAATACCAACTTCAGAGCCTCATAAACCGATGGGGAAAGTGTTTTCGTATCGTATCCAACGATTTTTGGTTCCTTGGGACTCGGAGGCGTCGTAACGTGACACGTCGTTGCTGAGATATTCTCTGTCAGACTGTCATCGCCTTTGGTATTTTGGTTCATGCCAGTGCTCGATGCTGGAGACAAGATTTTGCTTTGGGAGACGGTTCCGGGCGATGGGTAGCTTCGGGGGCATTGATGCAGCTTTTATCTGTGATTGCGTGTTAAAGATTGTATGATTCATCTAAGCAGTCTGCGAAGGTCATCTCCATCCTCCAATCTCCAGACTCCATATAGGCTGCAGCCCTGAGCCTACTGCTAGGTCGCTGGCTTCTTGGAGAGAAAGGATACACCAACTTCCAAGAGAGCTCAAGAGTAAAGAAAAGGGAGATCTGGGTACAAACCTTTTCAGAGAGTAGATTAGTGTCGTAGAGTTAACCGCCAAAAAAATTCTGAATGCCTCAAAATTATTCTTTTACTTTAGAGAGATCAGAGTTGTGATTTGAAAATTGTTTTGGCTTGAGGTTGAGGTTCCGAGGGGTTCTGCGATCGGTGTTGGAGTTGTGAGAGGAAGAAGTTCCCTGGAGGTAGGACGGGGTGGCTACGTCCTATAAATACTTTTCCATTTGAAAATTGTCTTGCGTGGCTCGCATCAAATGATCAATTATCCGCTTTCGCCTCGAGTAGTGGCAGGTGCGTGCCACTGCGACTTCCACAGGTCTTTAGTCGTTGAGCAATTGGCCACCCTTGGCACTTGCGCCGTCTTGCGGCGTTGGCCGCCATTGATGATCGGACAGGTCACAGTCGCGACTCGCTCCTGCCGAACTGACGGGAATTTGCATGAGCAACCTTGAATTGAGCGATAGTTCTCGCAGCGTCTCGTCGAAGTATTTCTTCTCCATTTCCTGTAATAAGAATGAATGTACATGATTCGCATGCACTGTGCAGACATCATGGGTCCATGCTTTGATCCTTCTAGTACAACTTAAGACGACCATGCCAGTCTGCATCATACATTGAGATATCGAAACAATCCCTTTATTTTATAGAAGGAATTTACTTGGGAGAAGATAGGGAATAAGTCATGACTCATCTTCACCGACTGCGTGATTCACTGGTGACTGATTACGTGATGCATGATATATCATATGGGTGGCAGGTGCTGAGCTTTAGCCTTCCACACAGGATTGAAGTTCTTGAACCTCTTCTTCAACGACCGGCTGAAGAGTGACATTGATGATTGCACAGTTGTACATTCTGGGCGAATTGATGGTCGCGTGGAAGGACGTTTTCGCGCTGATTGTACCTACCTTAGGTACCTAGCTAGGAGATTAGGTAGGTGAGACCGTGAGAGTCAAGACAGAAGTCGGATCTAAGACGCTTTACCCCACCCAACGAATAAACCAAACAAACATGACAGCCATCCTCAAAATAATTTTGATCCGCCAATTGGTGAACTCTGACCATTAAACATCAACACGAGAAGTCTGTTCACGTAACAATCGACTCGCACGATAATGGTTTGGTCGCTCTTGAGGCGCACGCGCAAGCCTCTTGCCAGCCTACCTGCATGGAAGCCACTTGCCTTCCCCAGTGAGGGTTTCGCCGTCATTCCCGCCGACGAGAGGATCGAAGAGGAGACACTGCCAAACTACGCGACCTCTCAATACTATCCGGTCACTATTGGCGAGATCTTCCGTGCCCGTTACCAGGTTGTGGGCAAACTGGGTTACGGAACTACATCAACGGTATGGCTGGCGCGGGATCTAAAGTGAGTCATGGCTATTCTTTCAATCGATCTGGCGGCTGCCAACTGAATCATGGCTACAGCGAGCGTCGGCATGTCGCTCTTAAGCTCTATATCGGATCAGGGTCCATTATTAGATCGTTGGACAACGAGATGATCGCTTATAAGCGCATTGAAAATTCCTCGATTGAGCACCCAGGCCGCTCCGCTGTCCGCGCGTTGCTTGACTCATTCGACGTCAATGGTCCCAATGGGAGTCATCAGTGCTTTGTACACCCACCACTCTGGGACAGCGTGTTTGGTTTTAGACACCGCAACCCGATGCGGAGATTTCCGGAACAGATTATGGCTCTTGTGCTCGAGCGCCTTTTTCAGGCTTTGGATCTTTTGCACCAAGAGTGCCATATCGCACACGCGGACATACAGGAGAGCAACATGCTGCTAGGAGCAGACGAATCCGTACTCAGAGACTTCGAGCAAGAAGAGCTCAACAATCCTTGCCCGAGAAAGGAGCTCGAGGGGAGAACCGTTTATCAGTCGCGCGAACTTAACCAAGCGAAAAACTTCGATGCGCTTGTGCTATGTGACTTCGGGTCGGCCATGACTCTGGATGATGGGATTGCGCGCCGAGAAGATATCCAGCCCGATGTCTATCGAGCGCCGGAAGTTGTCTTGGGCATCCCGTGGACGTCTAGCGTTGATATATGGAACGTGGGTTGCATGGTAAGTACCAATGGCTTGACTGAGCGCTCTATAACTTATCATTCTCAGATCTGGGACTGCTTCCAGGGCGGACATCTCTTTACCGGTCACGATCCGGAACTGAAGACGTATAGAGGCCGGGCTCATCTTGCCGAAATGATAGCGCTCCTTGGACCTCCACCGCCGAGCATTCTTGCCCGAGCGAGCTTCAGGAGCAAGTTCTTCTCTGATTCCGGTATGTTATGCGCTAATTTTATATCTTTGACCTTTTCTAATACAATGGTGGAAGGCGAATTCTGTGCAGGGATCCCGATTCCAGAATCAAGACCGCTCGAGCAGAGAGAAACGTTCCTCGAAGGAGAAGATAGGGACTGTTTTTTACGTTTAATGAAGAAGATGCTACAGTGGGAACCAGAGAAGCGCAGTTCTGCCAAGGAATTGGCAGAGGATGAATGGGTACTTAAACATCTATATGGACCAAATTAATATCCTAGCCTCTAGGGCCACCAGGTATGTACCTACCTCACGGGCCAGGGTCAGGGCCTAGTATCATGTATGATGTATGTGAATGTCTATTCAATATTGTCGCGAACTCACGAGTCACAGCTGTCAGTACAACTATAACGTGAGGCCCTTATGAGCCGTACTGTGTACACGGTACAGATCCCAACTTCCACATCATGAACAGCATTGACGAGTCGACGACCATTTCTTCATTATGAAACACATTCGCTGACAGCTGAATGGTCGAAGACCCATTGTATAGACCTGAATGTGAATGTGATGCTTCGATTGTAATAACGATTTGTTCTATTCATTTCGGCGCAAGATGCCTCGTGATCATTGATGACTGTTTGACAGATTTAGGTCCAAGGTACAGGACGCCTTAGAAGTTAGCGCCTTACTAATTACGTAGACGTCGGTGTACGAATACCCAACGGAAGGAACTTGGAACAATGCCCGCACACGTGACACAAGTCACACTGCCAACACACACACACCTCATATTGTTGTAAATTTAATCGATGCACTGAATCCCAAATAGCAACTAATCCTAATATTTGATATAGCACCAGGTTTGGTGATGGTCATGACCCATGCGCTGAAGATACGTTCTTCAACTTGGCTGTCGCGTTCATTCCTCTCGCGAAACGAGTCAAACGACGCGGCAGCCAAAGGGGTTTTACTTTTTTCGAATTCCCGCCTCACCACGCGACGGACGCACATGGGACCCAAATTCATCCAGTCGCATTATTCGACCATACCAGCGCCACCTGTTACGTACGGAGAATTTGTCGAGGAAATAGAGGATATCAGGGGCTATCGATATGGCCACTACCATCCAGTTCATATTGACGATCGACTCAAGGAACGATATCGAGTCGTACACAAGCTCGGCAGTGGCACATTCTCCACTGTTTGGCTTGCTGTTGACGAGAAAACGACGAAATATGTTGCTATCAAAGTCGGCACCACGGATGCGAGTCGCAGCGAGATCGATATAGTCTCCCAAATGACACAGAGCCCCGCGATGGAAAATCTGCGGGCAGATCAAAAGCTGTTTCCCACCATTCTGGATCGATTTGAGATTACCGGGCCGAATGGTACTCATCTTTGTCTCGTGACCCCTCCAGCACGATGCAACCTGCGTGAGTCGCAAGACGCAGGAAGTTTCGGCCTCTTCCAGCTCGATGTTGCCAGGTCATTTGCCGCGCAACTCGTTATAGCACTGTCAATTGTCCACGAAAGAGGTTTTGCCCACGGAGGTGAGTTGTTAACTTGTTCTGAAGTTCCACGAGCTATCGTGATTCGTAGCTAATCTCAGCCGTTTTATTAGATATTCATCTCGGCAATATCTTTCTACAGATGCCCTCATCACTTGATAGCCTGTCAGTAGAACAACTATATGCACGGTACGGTGAGCCGAAAAAGGAGCCGGTAGTATATCTAAACCCCGAGGAGGTATCGGCACACCCCTCCATTCCGTCTTACGTGGTGCATGCAGCATGGTTGGGCATACCAAGCGATCATGTAAACCTAGGCGAGGCGAAGCTTATACTGAGCGATTTCGGAGTTGCCTTCCGCCCGGACGAGAAATCTCAGTTCGATTCACACGCAATTCCTGTCATGCGTCCACCTGAGTCACAGTTTGAGCCAGAGGTGCCTCTCACGTTTGCCTCGGACATATACAGCCTGGGCTGTGCGATTTTCGAGCTTGTCGCGCATCGGACGCTTCTTGACGGGTATTTTATCGTAGACGAGAACTACATCACGGCACAGCAGATCGGTTTGGAAGGGCCTATGCCATCAACGTGGTGGAGGAGATGGAAGGGTCGATCGACGTACTTTGACGAAGAAGGCAACCCATTGAGCAAGGTAAGTTATCATACATGGGAGCGACGATTTGGGGAGTGGGTGCAAGACTCGCGACAGAAATGGGGAATGGGAACATTTGCTGAAGACGAGATGAACGCGCTGATTAAGCTCCTCCGGTGCATGCTTGTATGGATGCCAAACGAGCGACCGGATATATCAAAGGTGCTACAATCTGAATGGATGACAAAGTGGGCGTTGCCTGCATTCCAGAAAGGCTTGCAGGAAGATGTCCCAATGACACAGTCCCATGTTCGAACGAGGGTATGTAGCAATTAATTTTATAATATATTAAAAAGGGCAAAGGTGTTTCTATCTCCCCCTTGACCGTAACGGATCTTCGTCTTGATCGTTGATTTGAGGTACCTTAGAAGTGATTTCAATGCCTGTCCGTGGTGCTTCGCTGGATCGCTCATGAATTGGCTTAGCTTCCCAACTACGAAGGCGATATCGGGTCTTGTAAATATCATTGCGTACATGACACTTCCGATGGCTTGCTGATATTCGTTCACATTGATCCGTTCGTCGTTGTCGTCGGCAGGTCGTAAATTCTCATACCCAGTCGCAGGCACTGTCTTCGGTTTGTGTGTCTCTTGGGTGATTCCAAATTTGTCTAGCACACTCCTGAGGTATTGCTCTTGATCGATCTCCAGGGTTCTTGTTTTCCTATCCCGAACTACTCCAGCTCCCTTGCGTCTTAGCTGCAGCAACTATGTCGTCGACGTATACTAGCAATTTGACACTCTTCTCCGCGTGGATGAACATACATGGGTCTGCCAGACTTTGTATGAAACCCCATTTGATGAGCTCTTCCTTAATCAATGAATTCCAGTCTCTGGCGGCCTGTTTAAGCCCATAGAGACTTCGCAGTGCTCTCCATTTCCGTCCTTTCTTAACCGAGACCCCCGTAGGAGGTTCGAGATAAATTTCCTTCTTCAGGTCGGATTCCGTGAACGCGTTTTTAATATCATAGTGAGAGCATTCGTCATCCTCCGCAGCTACCATGGCTAGGAACAGTCGAAGCGTGTCCATGCGGACCGTTGGTGCAAACGTTTGGTCGTAATCTTTGCCATGTACTTGGCTGAAACCTCTTGCCACCAGCCTCGCCTTGTACCGCTCGAGAGTTCCATCTGGGTTTGTCTTTACAGTGAAAACCCACTTGCAAGATACCAAGTTTGCACCCTTTGGTGGCACCACTTCCAGAAAAGTCCCGTTCGCGTGCAAGTTAAGCATCTCCGTTGCCATGGCTCCACGCCAAAATTCAGCATCCTTGCCGCTGATGGCTTCCTTGTATGATCGAGGAATTTGGATGCCGGCGATCACCTCAGCTGGGAATGCCGACTCATGATCAAGTTCCAGAAACGTCTTGACGTCGGTACTGTTCGAAAGTAGATGTGAAATCATGGCGCGCACTCTTTTCGCCATACTCTCTTCCTCGGCTGCATCAGACATGGCTCGTTTACGAATGGCCCTGGTGAAGTATCTGGGCGGTTCCGATGCTGGAACCATGTGTGTGGCCTCTTGTTGCTTGGTCTCTTGCCTCTGTTCGACATGATCTTCTTGGGAATGTTGCAGATCGTCCATGGACTGGTCATCCGGAGTAGTGCCTTCTGTAAGGGCCGTCGGCATTTCTACAGTCGGAGCAGTCAATGGTGTCTCAACAGTCGGCGTGTCCACGTTTATTCGTTCCGGGGATTGTGTCTCAGTGAGCGGTTCTACAACAATTGGTGCCTCAGTTATTGCGGTCGGGTCGACCATCTCGACATCGATGCAGTCCCCCACTGGCTCTGCCAACAACTTTTTCGGTCTGCCTCTAGGTCGCCTGTCCGGTGCCACATTTCGAGTTCCTTGTGGTCCGGCGGGGCAGTTCCGCAGCCTCAGATCAACGGATCCTCCCTTCGCGCTTTCCTTAACGACCGTCCTACTCGACAAGATCGTGCATCCTCGCTCTGGCGAATAAACCCTCAAGTGCTTAGTGGTGTGTTCCGAGTATCCCATGAACACTCCCACTCGTCCTGGGTTTACAAGATTGTCATGTCGTTCACCAGCCGGAACAGACTTTTTGTCTACGTAGTAGAAGCACTTGCTGCCCCATTTGCGGATGTGGTCAATTGATGGGGTTTGTCCGATGAATGCCTTTAAGGGGCAGGACTTCTCGCCGTCAATCATTGGCCCTGTAGCCACATGGTTCCGCATATAACAATCTGCTTCCGCAGCCTCATCCCAAAATTCAATTGGCAGCTCCGCCTTTCAAGCATAGCTCTCATGTCGAACTCCACTGTCTGTATGGTTCGTTCTGCAGGCCCGTTTTGGTGCGATGATGCGATGGTCGTTGATTGTGCAAGAATTCCGTCTTCGATGCGCCAGTCATTTGCTGCCTTGAGTAGTTCTGGTGCATTGTCGGATCTCACCCTCTTGATCATCTTGTCCGTCTGCCTTTCCACTTCGACTTTCCAGTTTTTAAGGGCTTGGTAGGCGTCGCCCTTTAGTGCGAGTGGTATCAGCCATTCCCTTCTGGAACAGATGTCGATAATTACAAGGAACCACCTGTTTCCGCGCATCGTAGTAGGGAATGGCCCTGCAACATCAAACTGAACCAAGTCGAGTATGGTCGTCGGCCATGCACTCAGTGTCTTTGGAATCTTGTTCTTCAATTTAGTTATGGAACAAACGTCGCAGATATCAAGGTTCGTAGGAATCTTGACCTTCTTCTGGAGTGTCGTCACTTTGTGCAGGTTCCTAATCTTGTCGGGACCAAGATGTGCGAATCGTCGATGATATTTGAGGTATCTCTGCACATCCTTGTCTTTTGTTGCGTCCGCATCACTGTCGTCGTCGCTAGATTCCGCGTTTGCTGGCATAGCTCGGATGGGCAAGCGACAAGACTGACCGAAAGAGTATCTCCGGGAGTGTCACAATGTTTTACGGGGGACCAATCTCATGGTCCAGTAAGAAGCAGCGCTCGGTAGCCACCCCAAGCTGCGAATCGGAATACATGGCTCTAGCGAGTTGCGCAAAGCAGGGTCAATGGATTGCGCAGATATTCAGAGACTTGGGACTACCGAAGTACATTGGAAAGGATCCGAAGAGAGTCCAAATGCTTGGAGACAATCAAGGAGCTATTGCACTCACAAAGAATGCTCACCTAAACGATAGATCGAAGCACATTGACATCTGTTATCACTTCATCCGAGATCTGACCAAATCCACTTGCTTCGAAATCTGAAGACAACTAAAAGGGTAGCTATACAAGTAGGAGGAGGAATGCTGTATTCCACGCTCAAAATACAGCATTCCTCCTCCTACTTGTATAGCTACCCTTTTAGTTGTCTTCAGATTTCGAAGCAAGTGGATTTGGTGGTTTCGGGTGTACTCTTACGAATATTCTCCTTGGATAGCATGACTCTCTCGGTCCTGTCGCCGTCGTTGTCGTTGCCAGAGTCCTCGGAGTCGGACTGCGTATCGGACCATCGATCATGATGCTGAGGCACTTGGCGTTTGCGTTGGTCCACTCCTTTTTTCTCTCGATGTTCCACGACCCTCCCATTCTTTCGAAGCTGCTGGTCAGTTCTTCGATTTCTGGGTCGTCTCCGGCAGCCGATGCCATCCCGGCCGATGCCGCGCCGACCGATCCTGTAGGTGTCGTGTTGACGGCACCGCCTTCAGGCTTCTCGCCGTATCCAAGCATACTCGTGCTTGGTAAACTCCAGAGCGATGGCCACGTCCTTGCTATCGATTGCGATCTTGACTCGGCGTAGCCAGTCTTGGTGGTTTTCACGATCGAGGATGGGCAAGGCCCGGCGTTCTTTCCCCATGTTGGAAATGGGGGGGGGCTTTTCTTACTTTCGTTTGTCCAGCAGTCTTCCTTATCGCTGGGCTCCGGCACTTGCTTTTAGTCGGAGGCTTTGTTCGACCTTGCGTTTGTCGATTGTTCGTTTGCGAAGGCTTCTTTCTCGCTTCGGCTTTTCCAGCAGTCGTACTTGTCGCTGGGCTCTGACACTTGCTTTCAGTCAGAGGCTTTGTTCGACCTTTCGTTTGTCGATCCTAACAAGTCGCGTCTACTTGCGGCTCCCGGGCTCACAACCTATTAAACGGGTGCACAGTGGTAGACGCCTTATATTCACTATAAGGTGACTCAAGGTTGAATAGTCTACAATACTAGAATAGATTCTCGTCAAGGGTTGACTCGAATACCCCTTTGTGTGATCACGTGACGTTGCCCTGACTAACCCAATCCGTCAACACCGCAGTTTACACTGCGATTCCTCAACATAATAATCTTTTTTACAGCTTCTGTCGGAATCGCACAACACGGAATATCCTCGGCGTTCCATGTTAGGTGGGATCGCACGTGACGAGCTGCGATCCCTGGTGACAGGATAAAGGGCTCGTCCCCTCGAGCCCCTTTCCTGTTCACTCTTAGATAGAAGACAAGACGAAGACAACTGAAATCAAAGACCTACGATACTGTGTGACGTTTTGATATTTGCATGCATGCTTGCTTTATTTGCTTTCCCTTTGCGAATCCAACAGCTTCAGTCAAAGCTATATACAGTTGCAAGCTTGTGAAGTCTTTGCGATGTTTTGTTAGTCAATTAAGTGTGCCGACGAAATCAAGTGGTGGCCGGTGGGTGGGTGTGCAGGGCGAAATGGAAGACGCGGCGGGTGGTCAAATTCCGAAAAATCGGCTCAAACTTTGGAATCTCTTTGCAGCTTGCAAAAGATACGACGGCCTATACGCACATTTCTTGGAGCACCTGTTCTCACACGCATCGGCAGACAAAGAAGCAGACGCGAGGTATTGTTTTTATCAGAGAAAGAAATTTGGGTCGATCAAACAATTGAACCAGAGTTCAAACTTCAGACGTTTCAACTTCAAACAGCCAAACGACTGATAAACGTCGAGAAAGGGATAACGTCTGTAGCCGCTCCGTGCAGGCTTTCGCGAACACTGACATGGCGCACATACGTAGCAGCAGTAGCTCAAACGATAATTGATGATTCATGAGTACTGACTACTGTCATGCAGCCTGCAGGCGGCAGTCACCAGCGATCCCAGCGCATGACGAGCGTCGTCGAGAGCCGCTCGTGTAGCAAACCTACGATAGACAATAGTCACAATATCCGACCCTGATACGTACATATATGCCAAAATAGGTCCAAGGCGCCCTTCTCTTCTGAGTCTTCTCAGGAGTCAGCACTCAGTAAAGCCCGTCAGTCGACAAGCCATGAACCAAGCCATGTCTGCCGCAAAATCACCCCTCTCCTTCATGAGACCTCGAAAGCATTCAGCCGCGACATTTTTGCCCCGCGAGTCTACAATCGCGGCCGAGTACGACGCCACCAGCCTCTTCAGCTTGTCTGGGCATGGCCTTTCGTAGCAGAAGCGCACCAAGTCCAGAATATCGCCTATCCTCTCGAGAGAGAGCTGGAACCCGCACAAAGCTTTGTGGAGCTTTTGCATTGCCAGATCCAGAAGTCCCGCTACGCCGTAGCAGTCCGCGAAGATGAAGATCTTGGCATGGGCGATGAGGAACCGGGAATGGCTCGTGTAAACGCTTTTAGGGTCACTGAGAATTTTATGATTTGTACTGGATCCGAAATTTCCGTACTCCTTGCCCAGAGTGAACATCTCCCAGTGCGTGTTACTTGGCCGTTCTAACACGCGTACACGATCCGCATCATCGGGGTCGCCAGGTCTGGGACGATGAGGTCTCCCGCCGGGTTTTTCCGACGTGTCCAGTTTTATTTGATAGTCCCCCGTGAAGGCAAATTCGGCGAATGCGGTAATAGTCCTGACGTCCTCATCTGCAAGCGTCACATAGCCTTGCTGACCTTCGATAAAGGGACCGTTGATCATCTTGCCCAGTACTTCGCTCTTGCTTGCCACCAGCGCCGAATACAGGAAAAGCTCTTCCTTGGCCTCACCCACCACGAACTTGAACGTCGGAGACTTAAGAATTCTGTTGGGTGAAGAATTATATTGGTTTGATAAGCACGTAATATCGGAGCATTTGAAGATGGAGCGCGAATGTGGCAAACATACCCCTCATATGGTGAAGCCTCCATATTGACACTGGATAGTAATACGTATTGTCCTAATGTTGATGTGCCTCTGTCGCAGTGAGAAGAGAATTAGCAACTTGTTTGGCAGTGTTTTCAAAGGGCAGGTCAGTGGAAAAGATCAATTAAGAGACAAGAACGATTTCGAAATCGTTGCAAAGTTGCAAAGAAGTCGGAAAAGCACTTCTTACGTTCTGTATTTCTGTGATAGAACGATATGGACAGAGGGTGTAGGCAGACGGTTAAATCTTCTACAGAGAACACGTAAGAAAATAATTTGGCGCGTTTGCCTCTTCCTCCCCGCATTGTCACTGCTCTCTTCGCCTTTTTCGATTGGACGAATCGGGCGTCCAACAGAGACGCCATGCAAACGCGCATCAAACGGAGCCCATGGTCGAACTTCGTCATTGGACTGGACTTTATTGTATCGTATCCGTTTATCGGATGTTGGTAAGATGAGACTTTACTCATCGACGCGGCAAAAGGCTGGGACGAGAGAAAAAGTGTGGGGATACCCAGATATGAGATATCCCAAGCATGTGTGTAGAGATCCCGTGCTCGTTACTGTTGCATCGTGTCTTGATGGAAACGAGAAATTAAATTGAGGACAGACGACATTTCTGCTCTTTTCTGTTGTTTCTCTTGTGAGTCTGGCCTGCTCACGGTTCGAGAACTCAGAATTCGTGTCGTGGCGCGCGTTTCCAGGGCCACGTGATAAGGAGTCACACTTCTAGTTGGCAAACGGTTCGGCAAAAATCGTAAAATAGACGAATAGAATATCGGACATCTTGGAACCCTTTTCATCACTACTTTTGCACTGGCCTTCTCTTCGAAAAGGAATAGATATTCTCACTTGACACTCACCGTTCCTGTCACCCGAAAACAAGGTATAAATCAATGATCATCCAACAACGTGTCAACGTTCACATAGCATGACAAATTAGTCAGAGACAAAGTCATCGCTCCAATGGCATACGGCTGAGGACGTACTCGGAGTACTTCCCCAGTCGTATGTCATTGAAGTACCTCCCCAGCCGTATGTCATTGGAGAGATTACTTTGTCTCTGAGGTATAGTTTATCCTGGTATGTGAAGGTGAACACATTGTTGGAAAGCCTTGCCTTTCCCGCGGACCTGTGGATAGAAGGCTACACCAGATGCACGTCGTACACGGCACCTTTGAGCCTGTCCTTGCCCTTTCACAGCATTGTCAGGCAGCGCGGGATGGTGTGCGACTGCGTCGCCGTCGCAACGGATTGCCCCACCTTCAAATTGCAATCGCAGACAGAAGACACTCACTGATCAATCGCGGGCCGCAGTTCTAAACTCGGGCTTTTGTGGCGCTTGCAAAACAAACACGATGTTGGAACCATACTTCCTCGTCTTCTCGTCGTCGACGTCGACCAATGCAAGTTTCTTGCCCGGCCCTGTCATCATCGGTCTTGGAACTCCGTACAAAGTCCAAACAACCCCCATTACAGTGCCGGGGGGAAACGAATGAGCAATCTGTTCGGGCAATTCGACTATGTAATATCACTCGTTGGGGTTCGGTCTGCGCCTGCGGGTATGCCTGCGTTATGTCGCAACCTTACAACATATCCGGTCACAAACAACGTTAGGCGTCAGCGCAATGACTACTCGTTGGCTCGTCCGTTGAAGCGTTGGCGATTGTGTCAGTATCACCACTTTTCCGTCGTCGCTATGGCCGCGGACAACCAGACGCGATTTTTCACGTGGCTCGTCCGTTCCCTTGCTCTTCAATTCGCGAACCACGCGGGAGTGAAAAACGCGTTCGCCTTTGTGTATCTCAGGGTCGTAAAGCATGAAAGTGAACACACCCCGGTGAGCATTTCGCTTCGGCAGCGATGTCGCGGTATGACTTTCCCGATTGTACCTCGTTCACAATAAGAGCTCTGACAGCCTGGCTTGGGGTCTGGTTTGGTGTGGCATTTGTGCGTAGTTTTGACAAGATTGTATTGTTTTTAGACATCGTGAGCTGATGTTGTGGAAAAAAAAAAGCGCATCGAGAGATGGTGTGGGGGAATGCCGGTTGCGGGGCGGCGTGCAAATCCATTTGCCACCCCAATTTTTACCTACCCAAATACCGGGATACCATGCGACGCCAGACTTCGTAGATTTTGCATTGCGTTTTATGAAAGGAGAAATTGAATTTAGAATAGACGTCGTTTGTGGTTTTTTCTTCCGAGGTTCCGTTCTCTTACGCGTCTGGCCCGTTTGAGGATTCGTGTCATGGCGCGCGTTTGTACGGCCACATTGGAAAGGAACCAGACGTCGAGTTTGCAAACGGTTCTGCAGATAGAAGAAATGGACGCGAAAAAATTAGATAAAATAGAGGCAAACGTACCAGATGATTTCGAGTAGTTCAAGTAGGTACTCTACCTGCAGAATTTTCTACCACCTACATCAGAAGTACATGAATGTACATCAGACCTTCAGAAATATTGTCCTTTTTCTCACTCCATCAATATCTCTCCTCCTTCAACTGACGCCTTTGTATCTTGGAACCATTTTCATCGTTCCTGTCTCCTCCTTTTTGCACTGGTCTCTTCGTCGAATAGAGATTGATCATTGATCCCCTCGCTCGCAGTTCCTGTTACCCGACATCAGGGCAAATTCAAGAATACCAACACTAAAACAACAGTGGCAATATGCAGGCCTCACCATATGTCAAGCGATGTTCAGTGTTCACAGTGCACACCCAATGCCCATTCTCCCAATACTTGTGACAGCACATGCTCACGAAAACAACGAACGACTTGACATACAGGATTTTAAACTCCCGACCGTTTAAATTCATGGTCGGAAAGGCCCAGAAAGAGTTTTTCCTGCATTCAGCTCTGGTCGCAAGCAAGAGCGAAGTACTGGGTAAGATGATGAACGGTCCTTTTATCGAAGGTCAGCAAGGCTATGCCACGCTTCCGGATGAGGACGCCAGTACTTTTGCCGCGTTCGCCGAGTTTGCTTTCACGGGGGACTATCAAATAACAATGGCATTGGACACTACACCACGTAAAGCAGAGAGCTCGATTCTCTACAACCGCAATGATCAGAAATGGAGTCGACCATCCAACGACGACTGGAAAAAATTCGTCCAAAGCATTGAGTATGGATTTGAGGCCAAGACTGCAGATGCTCCGGAACTCAACGAAGGGAACATGCGTGTAGACTTTTCCGCGTTCTTCATCGCCCATGCCAAGGTATACATCTTCGCAGACTGCTATGGCGTAGCGGGACTTCTGAGCCTGGCGATGCGGAAGCTCCACAAAGCTTTGTGCGGATTTCGGCTCTCGACGCTAAGGATTGGCGATATCGTGTCCTTGGTGGACTATTGTTACGACAGACCGTGCCCAGAGAAGCTGAGGATGATGGTGGCGTCGTACTTGGCAACGATTATGGATTCACACGTTACAGACACCGCGGCGAATTGTTTTCGAAGATTCCTGACGAGGAGGAAGGATTTTGCAGCGGACATGGCTTGGTTTATGGTGTGTCGGCTGAGGAGCTCTTAAAAATTAGTTTACCAAAAGGAGGGCGTACATACCTCCTCTCCTAACTTTTCCTGTCGGGTACACCCACTCCTGCGGCGTCCTGCCCGCCCATGCACCTGCTCCCTCAGCCTCCCGCTGCCCTCCCGGCGCCACGCATGGACCGCGATGGCGACGCCATATCCACGGAAACCGACTTTGCCGCCCAAATCGCTGCGATTGTCATGAATTCAAGCTTAGGTTCGTCTCCTTCTTTTCATGGGACACTTACCGGGGGGTGGAGACATCGAAAGGGGTTAGGGCTGGAGCCCTGCATAGGTATGTATTTAGGTAGCGCGGAGACAGAGGAGGACCTTCGCGTTCTTCTTCCCTCCTCATGACAAACAATACCATTATCGACGCTAGACTACAGTCCATTCTCTAGGCCAGTCCCTTATTAAGTTATTACAATTGTTTGTCATCAACTTCATTTTTCCTCCTCTTTCTCCATCCATTTTGTATCATCACGTCGTCCCTCGATGATCTCGACGCGCAGTCACAGGCGCAGATTCATGCCTACATCCAGCAAGCGGTGCGAGATGGCCTGGCCTCGACGAGCAGCGGTTGGCACAGAGCGAGTCTGTGCGGGAGCAGCTCAACACGGCCATGCAGAAACTACCATGCGGCCCTCAAAATAATGAGCCAACCTTCTTTGTATGGGATGGGGTCGGCCAAACTGTCGTTAACGAAAATCCACTGTTGTCATGGGGTGATGCCAGCGCAGTACAGGCTCACGAGTCACTACCGGACACCACCCCATGACAACAGTGGATTTTCGTCAACGACAGTTTGGCCGACCCCATCCAAAAGAGGTTGGCTCATTATTTTGAGTCTGGATAGAGACGCAACTGGTCCGCGACCGATTTCATCGCGTATCTTGATACGCTCTACGCTGACTGCACCACTGTCGGGGAGGCCCGTCTCCAACTCCACAAGTTGCGACAACGGGCCAACGAACCGTTTACTGAGTTCTTGGTTCGGTTCGAGTCTCAACTAGCAAAGACAGATCGATTGAGCATTCCCGATGTCGACAAAATTGAACTGCACCAGGTTGCCCTCCACACGTGGTCCGACGCCCATTGCAACAGCAACACAGATAACCCAGCCGACAACTAGGCGCGCTCCGACCAGGGACCTGCTGCCGCCGCTGGGGTGCGAGTGTTGGAGGCCGACGTTGACGATGCGGTGGTCTCGGTGTCGGGAAAGAGCAGTACAGAACATCTAGTTAGTGTCACGGTCTGTACAGTGCCGTCTGTGCAGCTGTGACAATGCACTATATAACCTTGATCAAGCTGCAGACGTGCAACTTGGTCACTTGACCTTTTGGGCGGAACGGGTGGTTATACGTTTCTCACAGTTAGCACGGAGTTTGCAGAAATACAAGAAAATATGGAGGTTAAACCTTTTGAATTTTCTCCTACCCGTTCTTTTCAATGACTCCATGTTCTGTACTGCTCTGGTGGACAACGGACCAACGGCTGTGACAGCTATGCGGCGGTGAATGAACAATTCGTTCAGCGTCTTGCATTGGAGCGCTTTGCGCTGCCTAATCCACGAAGGTTGTGTACGGCGGTGGAAACACGGCGACGACGTTGAAGTTCGTCCTCGCTGGGGGCCCAACTACAGATCCGACAATTGGTCCGATTCATCATTCCACCCACGCCGATGTTGATGGTTGGGCTTTCCCGGTGGTGGCCTATGTGATTCCTGGCCTCACCCAGGATTGCATCTTGGGGGCCCCTCGGCTCGTCAAGAATGACATCGTGTTGCACGCGGCCCAACGTTCTCGCAATCGTCTGGTCGTCCCGTCCTTCGAGGATCGGGAGACTGCGAACCCAACGGTGGGACTACTCGGTTCAGTTTACGCAGGCATGGTGCAGCGTGCGGCGAAGGACGGGTCGGAGATTCGCCTATTGGCTACGAATCTGAGGGAGATGACCACGATTTTGGCGCAGTCGTCCGGTCCTGCGACGGTGGAGGGCTCGACGTGATGCGGAGACTGCCACCGGAGCTGCGCGAGTTTGCAAATTTGTTTCAGAAGGAGAAGGCGGATGCGCCTCCCCACCCACCATCGGGCCAAGACAGCTGGCAGATGACCATATTCGTCTCAAGCGAGATCCGGATGCCGCACCTCTGTACAACATGCCGCGAGATCAGTTACTGGAAATTCGGAAGCAGGTGATCGACTTGATGGATAAGGGTTGGATACGCGCATCTTCTTCTTCCGAATCCGCCGCGGCCCGTGGACTATCGGTCCCTCAACAAGGTGACAGACCAGGACCGATACCCTTTGCCTCTCATCATTGATCAAGGAGACATTACGTTCTTTGTCGTCGTCTAGGTGGCTCACGAAGCTGGACGTCCGGGCGGCCTCTCACCGACTGCGTATGGCGGCGGGTGATGAGTACCGTGGTCCGTGTACGAGTTGGATATCCCGAGTAGCACACACAACCGATTTTTCGTGGATATTCATGCAAGTGTCTTTACAATGCAGACTCGACCCTTCAATGAGGGCATTGAGGTCCATCACTTTTCTCTTGTAAGTTGTTCGTGCGACACTGCGACGTCACCGACGTGCTACGTCACACGTGTGGTTGTGACGTCTTTCTTAAATTGGGGGAGTAGAGGGTATCCCGATGAATTCGATGCAACACCTGTCACCGAGTCACCACGCATTAGCTGCTTCAGCTTGACAGTTAGTGCAAGCTGCAACAGTTCAATATAGAGCCCGCACTCAAAGATGCTTCGTCGCACGCGTGCCCACGTGTACGGTGTGACTGACACAATTGGTGTGGAATATGTACATTGCAGGCATGCGATAATACATGTCTAAGCACTTGCATCAACTTGAGCAAAATTTGTCAATCGCGCCCACCATCTCCTCTTTACACTTTTCACCAGTTAGCGGCTGCATACAAGGTGCTGATCTCGATTCTACCGACAACTTACGACTCACGAGACCGTAGATCTGGCACAGAAATGCTGGATCGTTGTAGTTTGAATTGGATAGAGAACAAGTAAGACTATCTGAAGAGCTGGGGGAATGAGCAACTATCAATACTAAATAGACATGATTAGACGCTCGGTGCTACCACACCGGGCGTGGTCTGTCTCACAACCGCTATGGTCCATCCCAATCACTAGGTATGTGATGTGTCAAGTCTCTGGTACCTCATCATACATGGACCCACATATGGGTAGAATGCAACAGTAGACGTATCACTTATGATACAAGTACGCCGATTTTCCTTGGAAGACGCGGGGAAAACTCTCTCCAGACAACTCCATCACCGAGCTTCTTTTGTATAAAAAGGCTGGTAAAATCCCTGTCCGTCAAGGCTGAGTGTTCCTTGTGGAAAGCTTTTCAAAGTACGCTTTCCTTTTAAAATTCCTCATACACAAAGACTTACAGTCACTGCGCAGTGTGACACACTTCTGTCACTGACTCATCACGATTTTCAACAAAAACTCTTGATTCTTTCCATCCAAATTTCCAAGTTCGAACAAGCATACTCAAAAATATGTTCATTACCGAAAACCCGGCCCCCGTGAACTTCTGTGACTGGCGCACTGGGCGCAGGCAACCCGATGGGTCGGTTGACAATTATAAAACCCAGGATTGTGGCCGGAGTACATGCAAGTCGTCAGAAAAATATGTGCCACCTCAGAAAAACTAAGAGTAGGTCGAGAACTCGAATTTGTGTTTACCACTGAAGAACTGGTGTCTAATAGACTAATCTGTCACAGTCTGTTCCGACTCTGTACAACTACAGGACCTGAGGACAGGCAGGGGTGGCAATGCACTATATGCCCATCATATCACGATCAAGCTAACTTGGTCGCTTGACCTTTTGGGCGAAACGGGTGGTTATTCGCTTCTCACATAATCCATTTATCGGTGTCAAATATATTCAAAGAGTATTGTTATTTATACCACTCGATAATACTATTCAGACCACCTACTCAGAAATTAGTGTGATTGAAATGGTGACTCGTGAGGAAGCATTTTAGGGGCTAGGGTTAGTGGAATTGGGATGGTTAGGATTAGGCGTTGAGGTTAGGATTAGGTGGTGAGTGGTATGAATACCATTATCGGGTGGTATAAATAACAATCCTCTATTAAAATACCTGTTCTTGCGGTCAGAGATGGGTAGCTTTAAGCCTTAAGGCGCAGAATTCTGAACAATCTCGAGGCAAGTGTACCTGTAACGTGACATGGAGTCTGTCACACGTGTGGACATACTAGCACCATTGTAGACATGCATGAGGCCGCATACGTCATTGAGGGTATTCGCATCGCCGAAGCGGCACGTAGCTCAGCTCCGATCACACTTGCCTGCTACGGACATTCCGCATACGTCATGGAGTATATTCGCGGCAAGATATCATCTCCCAGCCAGCGGGAAGCGGAGGACTCAGGAGAGTCATTGAGGAGACCAGACATGTCAATCTGGCGTTCATGTATTTATAGATGGTTACGGTAGAATCGCCCTCTCGAGGCTTGGGGACAACTGAGTCCGTGACTCCGTCAGAGCTCTTTTGAGAGGCAAAGCCAACTATTGTGTTTCGTCTCGATCATTTCTATCGTTCGCTGCCCCGTGAATTGGCCTTGGTCAATGGTCACAGAGTCACCGGCGGAAGCGGCATCATGCATGAATCGGAAGAGCAGATATTGAGGCAGAGAGTACGAGGAAGAATTCAATAACTGGTCTTGAGACATGTATCATAGGGCCAAACCCTCAAAGATCGCATGGAATAGCGGTCACTCTATGAATACTATGACTACCAAAAGTATGAATTCTGTCAGTGTCGGAATCATTACGCACAAGTATTGTTATTTACACCACCCCGTATTGCTACCAGCAAGCCTGTTGTCGGATAATGGGTACTTGGAGGTCCCGATAACGCTGGGCGGTAATACATGGCAGAAGTCACGTGCACAAACATACACCTATTTTGTAATTAGATTGTCCCCTGAGGAACAGGACAGACAGACACAACAACACAAGCGACGATCATCAATAAAATGCAGTGACGCGAAGCTGTGACAGTGCGCGCCAAAAAGAGGCAAAACTGTTCACGTGTTTGTGTTTGCGTCACGTGATGTGTACTCACGTGATAGTTTTTTTTTCAGGATGCTGACCAATGGGCAGAGGAGAAGGCAGGAAGACTCCACTCCATACCCTCATTACTCACTGTGAAGTTGAGAACTCGAGCATAAAGAGGCAAACACGAAATGTGCGCCTCCGCTACGCGTCGCCGCACGATTTCTTCAGTTTTGCCTAACAAGCACACTATCACCCAAATCACATTATATTTGACACCTGTACCTAGGTAGGTATGTACTAGGGTACCTGTACCTGTACCTGTACGCAGAGGCCCAAAAGATGTGCCGTCCAGCGCAGAGCGTAAGCCATGAGACGAGTTGCGCGGCAGGTACTTCCGCACGTACGATTTCAATCGGCGCCGGGTACATACCTCACTCCACTTTTCTCCTCGAACTTGTACATGGTACCTCCTCCTGGTACCCGTACAGTCCAACCCCAGCCAAACTTTTCTGCCCTCTTTTTGTAAAACCCCTAACGACTAACGAAGAAACCCGCCTACAGATCAATATAACAAATTTCGCACAAAATAATGGGCGAATTCGTTATTCCGGGGTCAGCGTAACCAATTTTTCCCGCCACACATACCATTTAATTTCTCTTCGCTCCATTCGTGGTTCAAGTCCTCATCGCTCCTCATCGCTCTCCTCACCGCTCGCCTCATCGGCCCAATGGTTCCAATGGTTCCAATGGCTCCTACGACTCCCATAGCTCCTGTTAAAATGAGAAAAAGGGTTAGAATCACCAACGGACATCGACTGGCTCTTCGAAAACGCCACGAGAAATTCCCCCATCTGGAGCAGACTCAGCTGGCTGGTGGTTCGAAGAGCAGTTCAAACTGACAAACTTCAAGGCTTCAAGCACGGCCCCTCTCAGACTCCGGGCACATTGCACAATATCCGAGTCTTTGTCCGACAAATATAAGAATCTAGAACATCCGACCAACCCATTCCATGAGTCGGCCACAAGAGTGTTACAGGGACAACGACCAGAGCTAGAGTTGGCTCTGTACGATTGGGTTCAACGCTGTTACGCTATGAAACAGACGTCCGTCGTCAGCATTTCGGGTGATTCCATAATCTGGGCAGCCCAACAAATATGGCCTAAGCCGGATGTTTACGCAGGCATACCGTTTCCAAATTTTACCAGCGGATGGCTGACAGCATGACCCGGTTCAAAAACTGACCAGACTCCGGGCACAATATCCGAGTCTTTGTCCGACAAGACCAAACCATTGAGATGTTGAGTCAGTTTTTGAACCGAGTCAGCCATCCGCTGGTGAGATTCGGACACGGTATGCCTTCGTAAACATTCAGCTTAGCCTTAGGCCATATTTGTTGGGCTGCCCAGATTATGGAATCATCCTGCTGACGTCTGTTTCATAGCGCTGGACCCAATCGTACAGAGCCAACTCCAGTTCTGGCGGTTATCCCTGTAACACTCTTGTGGCCGACTCATGGAATGGTTTGGTTGGATGTTCTAGATTCTTGTATTTGTCGGACAGAGACTCAGATATTGTGCAATGTGCCCGGAGTCTGAGAGGGGCGAGGCGGTGCTTGAAGCCTTGAACTGCTCTTCGAACCATTCAGCTAGCTGGGTCTGCTTCAGATGGGGGAATTTCTCGTGGCGTCTTCGAAGGGCCAGTCGTTGGCCGTGGGTGATTCAAACCCTTTTGCTCATGTTAACAGGGACGAGCCTACGAGGTCGATCGGCCTATCTCGGCG
The DNA here is from genome assembly GCA_018360325.1 of Claviceps aff. humidiphila group G2b. Lineage (NCBI taxonomy): Eukaryota > Fungi > Ascomycota > Sordariomycetes > Hypocreales > Clavicipitaceae > Claviceps > Claviceps aff. humidiphila group G2b. The sequence continues at coordinate 39,768 of SRQG01000193.1, forward strand.
CAATTGACGGTCATAGAATTGTTCATCCAAAGGCCCTGTCGCGCACTTTACCTGCCCATATGGCCTCAACGCCTCATTCCATTTTCTTGTTCTGAGCTAGCAGTTGAGAACTTTGTTGACGCCATTAGTATCCGTTTCGACCGCGACTCTCTTCTCTGCCATTCCGGGGGATGCCTGCGGTGGATCTGCTCTGGGGGATTTTATTAGGGGCCTTTCAGCAGCGCGGGATGGCGGGCGACCGCAATGGGTTGTCCGTATCACGGGTTGTCTCAGTTTTGTGCAAGTCGCAAGGTAAGCAATCGGTTGGCCATCCCTGCGCTTTGTGCCGGTAACGGGAATGACTAAGCTGCGCTTGACCAGTTCATTGGTGTAAAAGAGTCTTATGTTTCCCAATTCTGAAAATACTTTTTTTTGTTTTCTAAATTCTTCAGTTCACAATCAAATGAACTTCGCACAATCTCGGTCGCGACACCTTTGAGCGTGAGTGCCCAACGTTCCAATCGGCTTTCCTGAACACTTTCTTCATGCGTCACTTCTTTTTGCCGTGATTGTGTCTGATAAGAGGTACAGCAATCGAGATGGAGATTATAACAAAAGCCGCGGTCTTGAACGAACGCGGCGATGAAGTCAAATTCCTGTACACAAAACTTGTTATTCGTGGGAAGAATGACCAGTTTTTTCTTGCCACCACTGAACTACGCGGTACCGCCAGCATCGAGTCCATCGACCTAGAGAAGCTCGAGAAATTTGCCGTTGATACCGACACCATCAGGCCACCTTACTCAGCCCAGCTATTGCGAGCCCCAACGCCCGTACCCCAAGACTCATACATAAAGGAACCAAGCCTACTGGATTATGACAGAAGACCAAACGCGGAGCCTCTAAGCAACCTGGTCTTGCACGAAATCGAGGCATATGAGCTGCTGAGAAAGAATCCACATCCCAATATCGTCGATTATCGAGGTTGCGTCGTGATCGACGGTCGGATCAAGGGGATTTGTCTTGCGAAATACAAAATGACCCTTCGCGAGCGAATAGATGAGAGCACTTCTTTTGATAAGGACCATTGTCTTGAGGGTATCGAGCGTGGTGTTCGTCATCTGCATTCCTTGGGCATTGTCCACAATGACATCAACCCCCGTAATATAATGTTTGACGAGCTGGATCGCCCGATTATTATCGACTTTGACTCTTGGCAGCGAGAAGGACAGAAGTTTTATTACAAGGCTGGTACTCCCGACTGGTGTATTGAAGAGACTGAGTACGCACGGGTTGAAAATGATTTCTATGGGTTGTCCAAGCTACGAGAGTTCATCCATAATCCTTGGCCTTGAATGTGCTTGGCTTCGACGTTGAGCCCGGTGTAAGCCGTGAGTTGAGGTCAATTGACACCATTCGTAAACAACACTAGCGAGGAGCATACAATGATACATAATGTTCCATTTTCCTTTGTCAGCGTCTTCGGCGCTTCGCCGTCACAATGATGGTGAGCGAGAACAATTCGCCCTTTTCTCTTAGGCCAGAGTGACAAGACATCAGGCAAGAAATCGAATCACCACAGCCTTTAGGCTTTCATATGCATGCAATATTTTCGTTTTTTTAACGCAGTCCTCGACGCTACCAATAAAAACAACGTGCTTGATGGCACGGTCAATGTCAGTGGAGAAGTTAGGAAGCCGACTCTATCTTAGATGACAAAGGAAAAGTGAAACCAACAAAAGCGACACTACTACCTAGCGGAATGCCGCATGCGACGGCAGCATCGACGCAGCCGCGGCCCGCCAGGGCCCAGCGACACAGTGACATCAATGATCATGTCTGAGCCCTGTTCGAACTTCGCAAGTTCGCTAACGTTCGTCGACGGTTGTTTCTTGTGCTTGTGTTGTACGGGTGCATACGCACTCTCAACTTCTCAAGTTTGAAGTGAGAAAAATCCTAAAGGGCCAAGGCCCAACAAAGGCGACGAGAACCCAGAGCGAGTTGCGGAGAATCAGCCGGAGATTTGGACTGCCGCATGAGTTATCCATCTTCCATGCCGATGAACCAACCTTCTGCAAAGCCCATGTCACATCATACATGTAACATACATGAATTCCACTGTGATCAGACCATCAGTACATATTTTGAAACTTGGAGCTGCCGCTGCGAAAACTGCCAGCCAATTGATGAATATCTGAGATCTCATGACCTCATGTCGTGTTTACTTGGCCGCGCATGTTGTTTTATCTATAGACTATACACGGCTTGAGGGATATAACGTAGCGGGACCCTCCCCAGGCTCCCGAGTCCCCGACTCCCCTCCTGTGAGTCCTGTCTTCTCCGAGTCAGCATTGGCCAAGTTTTAACTTTGAACTCCCTTTGCTCTAGCCTCTGCGCTCCGTGCGCACTGCGGCGTGAACAAGTGCATCACTGCATGCTCGTAACTCCATACGGTATACCACTATCAGATGCATCATGCCGAGCGGCGAGAGGAAGTTTTCGCCGTACATACCTTTAACCTTGTAAGGAGGATCGGCATACCGTATACGTACCTACAGGCTACCTTCCAGCTCAGGCGCCAGGCATTCCATCACCAAGCTTCTTTTGTATAAAAAGGCTGATAGAATCCCTCTCCCTGAATGCTAATTTTTCCTTGTGGAAAGCTTCAAACTTCAAAGTAACTCAGAGTCTCAGACACACTTCTCTCTGTACCAGTGACTCACCTCATTGCGATTTCAACCCGAACCCTTGATTATAATTTATTTAAATCCGAATTTCGAACAAGCATCCTCAAGAAAATGTTCGTTACCGAAAACCCAGCCCCCGTGAACTTCTGCGATTTGCGCACTAAGAAGCTACCCGATGGGTCAGAGGTCCGTTCTGTTGCCCACGATTGTGGCCGGAGTACATGCAAGTGGTCGCGCAACTATCAGCCGCCTCAGACGGCTGAATAGAGTAAGTAAAGACGCGAATTCGTGTTTACCGCTGAAGAACTGGTGTCAAATCTAGTTCTTTGCTGTCATGGAAGAGGTCTGAAAGCCAAGTATTCACGTGACACGGAGTCAGCGGCAGGAAGCGGAAGAGGGCTGAGGGCACAGATCTGAGATTGAGAGGGGCATTCCAGAATCCAGTATTCAATATGTTAAATGGTCTTGAAACATGTGTCATAGGGCCAAATCCCAAAGATCGCATGAAAAAGCAGTCACACCATGAACACGATTTTACGCCAGTGGCAGTCGCAGAAGTTCACGGGGTCTGGGTTTTCGGTAACGAACATTTTCTTGAAAGTTGAGGATGCTTGTTCGAAATTCGAATTTAAATAATCAAGGGTTTGGGTTGAAATCGCAATGAGGTGAGTCACTGGTACAGAGAGAAGGGTGTCTGAGTTACTTTTAAGTTTGAAGCTAAGAGCTTTCCACAAGGAACGATTAGCATTCAGGGAGAGGGATTCTATCAGCCTTAGAAGGAGTCACACTTCTAATCGGCAAATGGTTCGGCAAAAATTAAAAAACAGACGAAGAAAATATAGAATATCTTGGAACCTGTCACACGTGTGGACAAACTGGCCCCTCTGTAGACATGCATGATACCAATCATGCCGCCTACGTCATTGAGGGTATTCGCATTGCGGAAGCGGCACGTAGCTCAGCTCCGATAACACTTGTGACTTGCCTACTACGGACATTCCGCATACGTCATGGAGGATATTTCGCGGCACGATATCATCCCCTAGCCAGCGGGAAGCGGAGGAGAGTCATTGAGGAGACCAGACATGTCAGCCTGGACTCTGGCGTTCATGTATCTATAGATGGTAGAGTCGGCCTCTTGAGGCTTGGGGACAACTGAGTCCGTCAGAGTCCTTTTGAGAGCCAAAGCCAACTTTTATGTTTCGTCTCGATCATTTCTATCGTTCCAAGCCCCGTGAACAGAGTCTGAGAGTCACCGGCGGAAGCGGCATGAATCGGAAGAGCAGAGATTGAGGCGGACGCCGGAGAGTACGGAGAAGAATTCAATAACTGGCCGTGAGATATGTATCATCAGGCCAAAATCTCAAAGATCGCATGAAATAGCGGTCACTCTATGAATACTATGACTTAGGTACCCAAAGTATGAATTCTGTCGGAATCATTGCACGAGTATTGTTATTTACACCACCCCGTATTGCTACCAGTAGCCTGTAGGTATGTGCGAGGGTACATACATACCTACATTTGAGGGATTTTATAAGGGGCCTTTCACAGCACTATCAGCAGCGCGGGATGGCGGGCGACCGCAATGGGTTATCCGTATCACGGGTTGTCTCAGTTTTTTGCAAGTCGCAATCGCACGATACATAGTAGGCAATCGGCTGAGCAGTCAGCGCGGAATGGCGGCCATCCCTGCGCTTTGTGCCGGTAACGGAAATGACTAAGCTGCGCTTGACCAGTTCATTAGTGTAAAAGAGTCTTATTATGTTTCCCAATTCTGAAAATGGTTTTTTTTGTTTTCTAAATTCTTCAGTTCACAATCACATGAACTTCGCACAATCTCGGTCGTGACACTTTGAGCGTGAGTGCCCAACGTTCCAATCGGCTTTCCTGAACACTTTCTCCATGCGTCACTTCTTTTGGCCGTGATTGTGTCTGATAAGAGGTACAGCAATCGCGATGGAGATTATAACAGAATGCGCGGTCTTTCACACACGCGGCGATGAACCCGTATTCCAATACACACAACTTGTTATTCGTGGGAAGAATGACCAGTTTTTTCTTGCCACCACTGAACTACGCGAGACCGCCAGCATCGACCTAGAGAATCTCGAGAAATTTGCCGTTGATACCGACACCATCAGGCCACCTTACTCAGCCCGGCTATTGCGAGCCCCAACGCCCGTACCCCAAGACTCATACATAAAGGAACCAAACCTACTGGATTATGACAGAAGACCAAACGCGGAGCCTCTAAGTAACCTGGTTTTGCACGAAATCGAGGCATATGAGCTGCTGAGAAAGAATCCACATCCCAATATTGTGGATTACCGAGGTTGCGTCGTGATCGACGGTCGGATCAAGGGGATTTGTCTTGCTAAATACAAAATGACTCTACGAGAGAGAATGGAAGAAAGCACTTCTTTTGATAAGGACCGTTGTCTTGAGGGTATCGAGCGTGGTGTTCGTCATTTGCATTCCTTGGGCATTGTCCACAATGACATCAACCCGGCTAATATAATGTTTGACGAGCTGGATCGCCCGGTTATTATCGACTTTGACTCTTGGCAGCGAGAAGGACAGAAGCTTGGTTACAAGAATGGTACTCCCGACTGGTGTATTGAAGGGACTGAGTACGCACGGTTTGAAAATGATTTCTATGGGCTGTCCAAGCTACGAGAGCTCATCCATGGACCATAATGCTTGTCCTTGAATGTGCTTGGCTTCGATGTTGAGTACGGTGTAAGCCGTGAGTTGATGTCAATTTCCACCATTCGTAAACAACACTAGCAAGGAGCATACATTATTACATAATGTTCCGACTTCCTTTGTCAGTGTCTTTGATAGTTTGAAGTTTGCGGTCACGAATCACGATGATGGTGAGCAAGAAAAATAAACATGTTTGGCACTTGCGAAGGATAAGCCAGACTCCAGTCGAAAGTTTCAATGAATCATGACGAGACAGGAAAATGGAATGGTTTATGGGTACAAAGATGTAATGAAGTCAGAAAATGAAAAACAGGCCACGCCTTTATGGAAATCTGGATGGAAGTGATGGATTGAGAATTTATTAATATTATTTTGGGCAAGAGGTTCCGATGCATCATGTGCGTAGACGGTTAAATCTTGTGCAGAAAATTGAAAACGTACAAAAAATCATTTGGTGCGTTTGCTTTTTTTCTGCCCTCGTTTTCATTCTGTTTTCTTCGTCTTTTTCAATGGGGTAAATCGGGCTTCGGACAGAAACGCCATGCAAACGCGCGCATCAAACGAGTCCATGGCTCCATGGTTGAATTTCGAAGTTGGAACCTTTTTATAGAATTGGGTTTCACATATATCCGTTACATGGACATGATGTAAAATCGTATGATGTGAGGAACATGTGGCCCAAGACAGAGGTGGCACAACTCTTCTTGGGCGACTTATATGGTATTATGGTTTTATTATCTCTTGTTCTGGCGACGCAAGACAGGCATTCCGTTGCCCACGTTCACCCAGTACAAATCAACAAGCCTCAAAACTTCAATGGAAAAAACCGACACAAATTTCGATCATGGTGGGCTATCGTCATGGTCTACCTTGAATCATTTACCGACAGTTTTGACGCCGATCGCATCATAATGAATTGGTAGGGTCACCGATACTGCCCAAGATTGGCACCAGTATCGAGTGAAACGAAAAAAAAAAATAACTTCACAAGAACATTCGTGGGCCAGTTATTGCATGGCCATCAAAGATCGCTTCACGGATGCCGCCGAAGCATCCACTCATTCCGACAGAATGACCGAGCTCCAGTATGAAGGAGACACAGCAAAGTACCTGACTCCCGTGACAAGGGCCGATTTCACGGTGCTTGGAACGATAGAAATGATCGAGACGAAACACAATAGTTGGCTGTGGCTCTCAAAAGAACTCTGACGGACTCAATTGTCCCCCAGAGGCCAGGGGCCAGCCTTGAGACTGAGAGGGCGAACCTACCATCTATAAATACATGAACACCGGACAAACAAGTCTGGTCTCCTCGATGACTCTCCTCTGCCTCCAGATTGGCCAAGACTAAGAGAACGACAGGGAAAAGCAGAAGCGATGTCTGTTCTCAATTTAAATTCTTCTCTCCATAAAGACACAATGCAATATTAACGAGCACGGGATTTCTACACAGTGCACACCTGCTTGGGGCGTTTGGGTGTCCCAGACTTTTGCCGCCAAGTCGTTGAAGTCGATGACTTGGGCCATATGTTCCTCAAATCATACGATTTTACATCATCGCTATGTAACGGATATATTTGAAGCCCAAGGCCCCAATTCAATAAAAAGGTTCAAACTTCGAACTTCAACCATGAAGCCATGGACTCGTTTGATGCGCGCATGGCGTTTCTGTCCGAAGCCCGACTTACCCAATTGAAGAACACGAAGAAAACTAGATGAAAACGAGGGCGGAAAAGAAGCAAACGCACCAAATTATTTTTCGTACGTTTTCAATTTATCTGCAGAAGATTTAACCGTCTAGGCACATGATGCATCAGAACCTCTTGCCCAAATTCTCACTCCATCACTTCTATCCAGATTCCAGAAGATTGGCCTCAACTCACGGCTTGCAACCCGATTAACGTCGAAGCCAATGCTGCCTGGTGCCAAGCACATTCAAGGACAAGGATTATGGATCAACTCTCGTAGCTTGGACAGCCCATAGAAATCATTCTCAAAACGTGCGTACTCAGTCCCTTCAATACGCCAGTCCAGAGTACCAGACTTGTAACCAAGCTTCTGTCCTTCTCGCTGCCAAGAGTCAAAGTCGATAATAATCGGGCGATCCAGCTCGTCAAACATTACATTACGCGGGTTGATGTCATTATGGACAATGCCCAAGGAATGCAAATGACGAATACCACGCTCGATGCCATCGATAACGAGATCTTTATCAAAATCAGTGCTCTCATCCATTCGCTCGCGAAGGGTCATTTTGTATTTAGCAAGACAAAGTCCCCTTATCCGATCGTCGATCACGACGCAACCTCGGTAATCGACGATATTGGGATGTGGATGCTTTCTCAGCAGCTCATATGCCTCGATTTCGTGCAAAACCAGGTTGCTTAGAGGCTCCGCGTTTGGTGTTCTGTCATAATCTAGTAGGTTTGGTTCCTTTATGTATGAGTCTAGGGGCACGGGTGTTGGGGCTCGCAATAGTCGGGCTGAGTAAGGTGGCCAGACGGTGTTGTTATCAACGGCAAATTTATCGAGCTTCTCTAGATCGATGGTGAAGGCTGCGGTCCTATCTAGTTCGGTGGTGGCAAGAAAAAACTGGTCATCGTTTCCACGAATAATAATTTCCGTGTGATGAAATACGGCTCTATCGCCGCTCGTATCATACACTTCCCACGCTGTTTGAATCTCCATCTTGATTTCTATACCTTTATTAAACACAATCACGGCCAAAAGAAGTGACGCATGGAGAAATTGTTCAGGAAAGTCGAGAGGAAAGTTGGGCACTCACACTCAAAGGTTTCGCGACCAAAGCTGATGCGGGATTGATGCGAACTGAAGTTAGAAAGAAAGGAAGAAAAAAACCATTGAATTGGGAAACATGAGACTCTTCTACACCTGGTCGAGCGCAGCTTAGTCATTCCCGTCACCGGCGGAAAGTGCGGGCTTTACGGAGTATAGCATGGATGGATGCATCAATGATCATGATTTATGCCCCTTGCCGGCCAAACGACTGACGACATCCCTTGGATTTTGATCAACGCGCCAGCGCCCTATGGAAAAAAAAGAACGATTACATACCTACTTAGTAGTACTCGTGGGTACTTAATACGAGAACAGTTCCATTTTGAGTTTTTCGACAGAAAGATAACGTCAATATGTATATCTTTTTATTGCCCACAAATGTTAGAATCGCCGCCTTCAGGTTTCAAACGGACGCAACCTATGCGATGGGGGGGGTCGTACGGTTGCGTGATGTGCGACCACGCACACCAGGCCATGAAGACTCTGCCCGTGACCCTTGGGCCTTTCCTCTTATTACTAGGCAAGAGTGACAAGACATCAGACAAAAATCCGAATCACCACAACCTTCCATATATGATATGCATGCAATATTTTCGTTTTTTTAACGCAGTCCTCGATGCTACCCAGAAAAACAATGTGCTTGATGGCACGGGTATTTAATTATCATGAACATTGAAGACAGTGAAGAAAGACAAAATCCAAAACAACGCTTGCTTCAATTTCCAAAACCTCAAAGACTCCAACGATCAAGCAAGTACATCGCCCCCAAAACGCCCCAAAAAGTTAAAACGCCGTAGCGTATCAATTCCCAACATGAAACGTTTTCCATCTCAATGACTCCAAGATTCAGGACAAAACGTCCACAGCCCCTTCAACTGAGGCTTCAAAAGAAGCTCTCATTTCTGGGCCACGCATTACATGCGGGCGTCAATGCCCTCGGCATGTGTGCCGAGGTGCTCGTCAATCGCAGATTGCCTGAAGTTACGCAATTCGCAGAGACTGCAGGCATCCAACAAGTTGTTGAGGTCCATGAGGCTTGTCAACACGTTTCTGCCGAGAAGCCAAGCTTTCCTGACAACCATCAAAGGATAAGTGGTATGCCATGGCATCCTGTGCCATGCTTTGCATGCAACGTGAGCAAGTCACGAGGCGTCTGCGAGGGCAAGGCGGATACGTGGCCCCAGCGCTTGCGTTGTTGATGGAAGAAGAAGGCATGTTTGTGATTTCTGGTTCTGTTAGTACATAGGAAGAAAGATGAGATAAATGAGCGCTTCAGGGACGGTCAATCGGGATGTTTGCACTGTGTAGTCCGATGCAGGATGTGTAGCGAGTGTCATTGGTGATGGAAAAACAGATATATGGCAATGTACAAGAGCGTGGCCATATGTGTGAACAAAGGAAGCATTGTGCCGTGAAGAGACTTACTGTTTTTTTGGTAGCCCTCTAGCGAAAGGAACTGCACTAGGCAATGATGAAAGTGGTATATGTATGTGTGGGACTACCAGTGGTAGAGTAGGTACACAGTGACAAGAATACCAGGGCTCTGATGACAATTGTTAGTACATGACACTGGGCAAGAGTAAATGACAAGCCGAGACCGCCAAGACGCGTAAAGATCAATGCAGCGAAATGTCGGTGCAAGAAAAAAGAAACGTGGCAATGTACAAGAACATGTGATCAAGGGCAGGCATTGAATAGTCAGAAGACTTACAAAGAAATTGCAATAAGCAATGATAAAAAGTGGTATTTGTAAATTGTATGTGAGACTTGGTAGTGAACACAGTGACAAAGATAACAGGGCTCTGATCAACATTTGTTAGTGCACGGCAAGATAGATGAGATCAATGAGACGCTGCAATGGACTGCCAAGTGAGGCGTGTCACGTGTGTAGATCAATGCAGCCAATCGTTGGTGATGACAAAGAGATACATGGCAATGTACAAGAAGATGAACAGATGGGTGTGAACAAAGGGGGGATTTAGCCGTTGAATTGTGAAAAGACTTACTATTTGTTTGCAGTTGCCCAACGTAACAAATTGCAATGAGCAATGAGAAAGGTGTATTTGTATGATGGTTTTTATGAGAAGCGGAATTAAGCAAGGTATAGTGAGAGATGTAGTGAGACTTTGATGAAGAAGACGATGCCTGAAGAAGATCAAAAATCCCTCAAGGAGCGGGCGCGACCTCCTATTTATAGTCTGAACATCTGGACTCCGCTGTCCTTCTAACGAAGCTAGCATTGGATTCCAGGACATTCTTTCTATGCGTTGGCAGGTGGGAAACGACGCTTGCGATGAGATCCGGAGTTCGAGTGCAGAGATGGGACGATCATCTCCGTCCTGTGGAGCGCATTCGGGTCTATACGTCGTTTGTATGCCATCTGGCGAAAGCGAGCACTGATATACGCCAGTCGTGGCACTCTCTCGTCCTTTCCACGTACGATTGATCCATGCTCCTCGGCTTGATTCGCGATTCAACGGAATGTTTTTGCTTCCATCCCCTCTAAGTTTTTCGTCGATGACCCATTGCACAAATCATATGGAGATTGCGGAGGGGTGGCTTGGGTAAAAAGAACCTGTCGAAGGTGACGAGGCGAAGAAAAAGGGTGGAGTCCGAACTCGGCACGGGGGTGAACTTCGAAGAACAACTCGTCCCCCTCCCCCCGCCTCCCTTTTTTATCAAGGCTGGCGTCAATCTGAGTTCCGAGCTGAATGATATGTGGCAAAAGGAACATAAACTAGGAAAACAAAATCCGACATGATGTGAGGAATTTTCTCGTATGCTTGGGATGATCTATCATTTGACGTCACAGCCGTAGGAAAAGTGACGGGAACAAGGTTGGTGACGGATGGCATAGAACTTCTCGATTCAAGTACGCAAAATCCCCCTTTGATCTTAGTATTTCTGTTTCTGTTGCTGACTCCTGAGGGGATCAGAAAAAGTAAAGGCCTTCGAAGTTGGATGGGGAAAGAGCGGAGGGGACAATACTCATGGAGACGGTGTGCACTGTATGCAATAAGAAACTCGGGCGTGAGCCTGACAGAACTGAGAATAGTAGAAGTATGATTTCAAGAAGGGGCGTATATATATGGAAGTCCAGTCCTGTAGCTCCCTGCAGTTTCTGCAACAGACGTATCCCCTTCGTTCTAGGTCGAACGTTGGGACATGCTGTACCTTCCATATTCGATTCCACATCTTTCTTCGATTCCACGTCTTTCTTTTGTGGCTTGCTCGCACTCGGACTGCTCAGTGCCCATCGATATTAAGTTCAAGCTCACGCACTAATCATTTGAGACCGTAACCCGCCTCGATGGCGCACCACACAGCCGATCTTGGTGATCGCTCCTCTCAAGTCGTCCACCCACAATAGTCTGTACAGTGTACTTATCAAGCCATCAGGGTGCTCCATCAGGATGCTGCCAATGTTCGCAAATTGTGCGCTTGGATTCATAGTGAGCCTTTCGCCCTCTCAGTAGTCAATTGGCCAGATCGGACTAGAGTCGACTTAGTCGAGTGCTTGCAATTTTCGAGAGAGATTCTGAGGCATGCAACCGAACTTCTATGTATCAGGTTTCCTCGATTGTTTCTCTTCGCTGTAGCTCATCAATTCAACCCAGTCCTGGGGGTTTTTTCTTTTCGCGAAGTCGTGTTGTGAACCAGTGAGGATTGCTGTCCTTGTGTCCTACTCTGTGGATCTTCGTTCTTGTTTTGTTGTAGGGATCCCGAGCGGCGAGATGACCTCTACTGTTCGGGGTCTTCCCCACTCATCTGTCATTTCTCTCGATACGACCTGGCTCCTTCACTAGGTCAATCATGTGATGATGTTTGTTTGTGCGATTTTCAATTCTGATTTTTCTTGAAACATTTTTCCTTGGTGCGGCCTTGTGCATTCGTGACACGAGTTCGTCCGGTGCCTTGATGACGTCGCTTGCAGCCTCGAGATGAACAAAGCGGTAGAATTTGAGTATGTTCTTCGATTACGTCCGTGATCGTGAGTTTCGCCTCGTCATGATGTTCGATTGTGTGCAAACGACGTGGCAAAATCTTACCCGCAAGTTTTTCTAATCTTGTTGAGCGGGCACAGGATGATACTATCCCAAAGCCAAGATTCCTGCAGGGGCAACTGTCCGATAGACTCACAAATGGATTGGCGTCCGAGCTCCGGCGTTAGGTATTTCCCATTCAAATGAATCTGCTTTTCCTGGGCCGTGCGGCCGGCTGGGAGGCTACTAGGGGGGTCTAGTTTAGTCAACCCGTCCGTCTCGAAGTGTCTCGACGGGGGGCACACCGACCAGAACATACCACAGCGACCGGGAAAAAATAGAGTGACATAATATT
>SRQG01000194.1:0-52227 GCA_018360325.1 Claviceps aff. humidiphila group G2b
CCCCCCCCCCCCCCCCCCCCCCCCCCCCCCCCCCCCCCCCCCCCCCCCCCCCCCCCCCCGCTCGGGTTCATGCCATAACCGTGGGAAAACAAAAAGCCAAGACAATTCCCTTGGGGCACAGCGCAGAGACGGGAAATCAGGGAGGAGCGCGCGGCTAGATTTTGTGCTCTTCTGTGATGGTGAGGGGCCCTCTGCATCTATCTCACCGTAGATACAACTTCCCTGGCGGTTTAATTCGACAAGTTGATACAGACTAAGCATCAGCATTCTGATGCTGGATGATGACGCATTCAATGCCGTCCACTAATCGTTTCACTGCATCGTTGCTTTGACTGCGATTGACGCGATGTCGATCTCTTTTGCTCTTGGTGATGTCTTGCCGATTAAGCTCTCTCAGTGAAGGTCTCTGAATAATGCATTCGTCAAAAGCGGGTGGCGAGCGGGTGATGAAGGAAGGACAGGGAGGGGCACGAGGCCAACAGTTACCGCGCCCATGGATGGACGTCAAATATGTATTGGACAGACTCACGAATTCACTCTCTTATGTGTTTTGGCCGGCGTGCGATTGTGTCAGAGGTGTTAGACTGTTACGCGAGAGCCAAGATGAAGAGTGTTCTGGAACTGATCAGTGACACTGGTGAGCCTGAAAGTGGCCGCTGAGAGTTTTAGTCGTGACTCGTGAGTCGTGACTCGTGAGTGGTGACTAGCGGCATACGCAGATTGCACCCGCCAACTGGCCGCCAAGTTTGACTGCCCAGTGTCAGTGCCAAGTGCCAGTATGTAACGGGCGGCGCGGCATACCTAACGGTCGAACGGTGAGTGAACCCGCGAACTGACTTCCTCGTGCGGCCGGTTCTGGCCGGTAATCACTCCACCCATTCCCCCCCTCCTCTGGCTCGACTCGGACGCGGTGAGTCGGTGACGAGGTTCAGCATCTGGAGCTTGGGAGCTTCATCAGCCCCAGTTGCTTCTCTCCTCGTGCGCGCTTCTAGGCACCGATCGCCCTTGGACCAGCACCTGACGGATTCGGACGATTCTGGCGTTTCTGACTGCCTCTGACGATCCTGAAGATCGATTGAACGGAATTGCGCGCTGTGTCGACTGGATGACTTGATTGCGTCCGCCGCGTTCGACTTGCGTGCTTGCTGGGCCTGACACATTGTACTACAATACGATTATTACGGAGTACAGAGTACCTACGTACAGTACACACATACAACACCGTACTTGTACCCGACGGACTTGGTCATTTGGCTGGGCACCGCTGCTCTGTCGAGGAGTCCAGAGGGAGCAGCCGCCGCAACTGCAGCACTGCACTGCGCTGCAACGCCCGCACCGCTGCACCACCACATTTCCTCTCCATTGAACGTCGCCTCCCCACCATGGATTCTTCGTGGCAACCGTCATACAACGACTCGTTCGGCGCATCGCGACGACTTAATAACGGCCGCGGTCAAATGCCTCGAGAACCCCCAGGCCAACAGCCGCCCTCTGCTGCGGCCGCTTACAGCTACGACCACGCGCAGCATCCCGCCGCCGCTCACGCCGCTCACGCCGCGGCTCCCGGCCTTCCCATGATCCATCATCCCGCCGGCCAACCCATGGTCCTCCACGGCTCCAACATCGCCACGACCCCTTCCATGCCGTCTGCTTCCATGGCCCGAGACGGCAATGGCGACGTTACCATGCAGAATTCTCACGATCTTCACGCCGCTCATGCTGCCCTCAAGTATCCCATGAGGTCTCACCACCAGTCGCACCCTTCCACCGGTCGCTCCTCCTCCCAACTCCACTCGCCTCACGAGCTACAACAGTCGTCCGCTGCTCAGCGCTACTCTCCCATGGATACTTTGTCGCCCACCTCGCCCTACGCACCCAAGGCCAGCCAATTCTCTCATCCGTCTTCGCAGGCTCACTCGCCTAGTGCTAGCCAGGCCGAATATCCACAGAGTCCCTACTACGCCACCCGACAATCCGGTCAGCAGCTTCCGCCGCCGCCATTGACGCCGTATGCCGTCTCCCACGACGGATACTCGTCGTCAACTCTGGCCAATTTCGACGGCGCCTTTGCCAATGGCCCGAGATCGCCTCGGCGACACAATCCACCGCCGCCTGCCGTTCCCAAGGCTGTGCCTGAATTTCGCAAGGTGCGGGATGTGTCTGACTTGAGGCCGAAAAATAACCGCCAGCCGCCGTTTCGACGAGCGAATCCGGAGGGAGGTTTTATTAGTGTATGTGTATTTCCCTTGGCTTGTCTTGTTATGTACTGCTACGATCGAGGGGAGGGAGAAGAGAAGAGAAGAGAAGAGGAGAAGAAGGCGCGAAGTAGAGGATAAAGAGAGTGAGAGAGAAAGAAAGATGCAGGAGAGAAGAAGCAGAGAAGATGAGAAAGAAGATGAAGATGGTGAGAAGATGACGAAAGAAAAGACGACGAAAAATCAGCCTCAAGTATCATTTTACATGCTCATGGACTAACCACACCTAATCTGATGCGCTCTACAGCCTCTTCAAGCGCTTACCTCTCACCTACCCGCCACATATCGCATCTGCAACCCCAACTTTAAATACGAGACTTCCCGAAATCCTCGCCGAGTCCTGACGAAGCCAAGTAAAGGAGTCAAGAATGACGGCTATGACAACGAGGACAGTGACTATATTCTTTACGTGAACGACATACTGGGATCCGAAGAAGCAGGTCATAAGTGAGGATGCCTCTTTTGCGACAGCGCGTTTGACTGTTGTTACCCCGGTGGCTCTTCGCTAACGCTTGCGAAACTAGAAATCGGTATCTCATTCTGGATGTTCTTGGCCAGGGAACATTTGGCCAGGTCGTGAAATGTCAGAACCTGAAGACGCAAGAAGTCGTCGCCGTCAAAGTCATTAAAAATCGCACGGCCTACTTTAATCAGAGCATGATGGAGGTATCGGTCCTTGATTTGGTAAGCTTCTCTTGTATATCGGCGGGGAACCCTTTTCATATGACTGGCTCGTGTGATTGACAAAACTTCATGTAGCTCAACACCAAACTCGATAAAAATGACGACCATCATTTGCTACGATTAAAGGATACCTTCATTCACCGGCAGCATCTCTGCCTAGTATTCGAGTTGCTGAGCGTCAATTTATACGAGCTGATTAAACAGAACCAGTTCCGAGGACTCAGCACGACCCTCGTTCGAGTGTTCGCCCAGCAGCTTCTCAATGGCCTTGCCCTCTTGAACAAGGCCCGCCTGATCCACTGCGATCTGAAACCAGAGAATATTCTTCTAAAGAACCTGGAAAGCCCAATCATCAAAATCATCGATTTCGGGTCGGCCTGCGACGAACGCCAAACCGTTTATACCTATATTCAATCCAGATTCTACCGCTCGCCCGAAGTTCTTCTTGGTCTGCCTTACTCGTCGGCTATTGACATGTGGTCCCTAGGATGTATCGTAGTCGAGCTCTTCCTTGGACTCCCGCTGTTCCCGGGATCTTCAGAGTACAATCAAATCGCTCGCATTGTCGAAATGCTCGGAACTCCTCCGAACTGGATGATTGAGATGGGCAAGCAAGCGGGATCGTTCTTTGAGAAACGGCAAGATGAGTTCGGCAGACGAACGAACCATTTGAAAAGCATGGAGCAGTACGCTCGAGAGCACAACACAAAGGAACAGCCTAGCAAGAAGTACTTTCAGCAAAGCACGTTGCCTGATATCATCAAATCGTATCCCATGCCACGAAAAAACATGAAGCAGAGCGAGATTGACCGCGGTATGACACATCTCCTACCTAAGTGAAAACGAGGTTTGCGCTAACATGACATGCGTGTCTAGAAATGAGCAGTCGAATCGCCTTTATCGACTTTGTAAGAGGTCTTTTGAACATCAACCCTCTGGAACGATGGTCGCCCCAGCAAGCCAAGTTGCATCCCTTTATCACGCAGCAAAAGTACACGGGGCCATTTGTCCCACCAATGAATCTCAAGGCCAGCTCGTTGAATCGATCTCCTGCTCCAGGAACCCAACAGCAGCAACAAGCAGAGGCCTTGTGCAAGCAACGCGCACAAGTAGCACAGGCTCAGGCTAACTCTGCCGCACAGTCTGCCGCACAGTCTGCCGCTCAAGGGGTCTACGCAGGCATGACTGGTGGCGGCCAGTATCCTCCACAGCCAGGCCATGTCCAGCCCCCTATCTACAGCAATAATCATGTATACGGACCAGCAGGCACACACAGTAGCATGACAACGCCATATGGAACCCAAGCCGCTCAGTATGGACAAACCATGGTCCTGGCACAACCTCCGCAATCTATGCCACCTGCCCCTTACGGAAATCTTGCTCCGCCAAATTTGTATCAACAAGGGCCGGTGAGGAATAGCCGACAAAGATCGTCTACCATGGAACAGCAGCAAAGCGGCATCCCGGCGGCCATCCAGCGCGTAGCCAGCCACCTCGACCCGAGCCAACCAATCCGCCTACAGCCAAGTCCTGCATACTATCCCCCTCCAGGTGAGGGCATGGTTGGGATGGACAACACGCCAGGCCGAGCCGGTCGACGTGGGAGCAGAGCGCAACAGGGCGCAAGAGGGAACCGAGACTTTATTCGAAATCTCGAGGAGCGCACTCTCGAAGAAGGATTCTTGGGAAACCAGAACCCCTGGCATTGAAATGAGGCTACCAAAAAAAACCGTTGAGAAATTTAATTCCCAATGAACCTGGGAGGCAAAATATTGATGAAAAGAGGAGGCATTGCCTCGTTGGAC
Source organism: Claviceps aff. humidiphila group G2b (assembly GCA_018360325.1). Lineage (NCBI taxonomy): Eukaryota > Fungi > Ascomycota > Sordariomycetes > Hypocreales > Clavicipitaceae > Claviceps > Claviceps aff. humidiphila group G2b. The sequence goes on from SRQG01000194.1 coordinate 4,745, forward strand.
GCGAGCTTCCTTTCTCCGCTCGTGGTCGGGGGGGGGGGGGGGGGGGGGGGGGGGGGGGGGGGGGGGGGGGGGGGGGGGGGGGGGGGGGGGGGGGGGGGGGGGGGGGGGGGGGGGGGGGGGGGGGGGGGGGGCCCCCCCCCCCCCCCCCCCTAATCAACGCCAAGGTTGGCTCTCTTTTGTGCACATTTCCGCGTCCGAGTACACGTATGCACATTCATTGCTTCAGTACTTACGGGAGGAACAGATCGGGGAGGGATTCTGCTAAGGCCATGCTGGCAAGGCATCACTGAACTCCTTTGAGGGGGGGAAAGCCCCCGCCACATCAGTCCGCCTTCGCGTATAAACTGTGGTGGGTGCACATCGGCTAGAGTTTGCCTCAGGAGGGTTTCACTGGCTTCACGCAACTATGCAGAGCGTGCGGAATAGCAGATGTGGCTGCCTAGGCTTTCCACCTACATACTCTCAGACGACAGAAGCTGGCATCGTCCGAGATCCATCCATCCATTGCAATAAAGAATTAAACTAGGTGTATTAACAACATGTTCTCACTTTTCAGTGGGTGGGCCAAGTGCTGGTGCTGGTTTCTGTCTCCTTGGCCGGCCTCGGTCCGACTTTTCACGCCGAGTTGAGTCTTTGTTCGCCACTCAGGCGTGTCTCGACGACGACACAATCAAGCGGACATGCGTCGGATAATTTTTCGGAGCAATGGAGGAGGATAGGGAGGGGTACATATGACTATGGAGGGGCTCAGAGATATAGAGAGGAGGGGCCGCTCGTGTAATACGGGGGTAGACACGCCGGTTAGACACGCCGGTCGGTGCTCGGAAAAGGGAATTGGGCGAGGGGGCGACCTTTTATATCTATTCTTATTCTTTCTGTCCATTTCTTTTGCGTTGTTCTTTCTTGGGTGGCATGTTCATTCGGTCGACGGTACTTAGGTATAGCTTTCAAGAGGATGGGATGGAGATGGGCGGCTGGCGATGATAAGAGAGAACAGAGAACAGAGAACAGAGATGAGATGAGATGAACGGATGATGTGTGGGTTTGTTATGTGTGGCGTACCAGCACTGTATTGCCGCCTTATTACCGCGTCTCTCATATACATATATATGTAATCACCGTCCTTGATGTATGTAGACATTTTTCCCCCGTCGTGTTTCATTTTTACGCCAAAGGCAACGAATGCTACAGCTACAAGAGTCATTTGAAAATTGAGGAAAGGATATGGATAAGCAAAGAGGTAAAGGCACCTGGTTGTCGTCTAGGAGTGAAGCCTACCTGTCCACAAAGCTACAAACAAGTAAAGTACATATAGGCAACGTCCGCGCCCATGTGTGTAAACACATAGTCATAACATAAGCGTCTAGTCAGTATACATTTCACAGCGAGACATGAATATGACACAAAAATGACTCATAAGAAAAGGCAATATATGATGAGAAAGGCGTGATATGACAAGAACTGCCGTAGTTGTCTGATCGTATAGCGGTCTAACAACGATAGTCACCTCCATCAATACCTCGTCAGCATGACAGTCTCGACCGAAAGACCGTTCGATGAAATACGATCGAGATATGTACTTCACGTCGTGGCCATATCTCCCGTTCGCACTCCAAGTCTTCTGACTGATCACAACGATCAGTGAAATACCCGAGCTAGTCTACAAGGAAACACGACGACTCCGATACCAATACAGGAGTAATTTTACCATGAAAACATGTGAACCATGTGGAATACCGATAAGAAAGCAGAGTCTAAAAGTCTTATACCGGAGATGTGCTTCATCTTGACAAAGAAAGAGTTATACAAAATAAGGACGCAAAACAAAGACAAAAACAAACGCCGTTTCTCCGCGCGTGGTGAGATCATCATCCTGTTTCATGACCTGTAACTGCAACTGCAACTGAGAAGGATGTTGCGAAAAATGAAAAAGTAAAAAGAAAATAGAGTGATAGTGGCACGTAGTACAGCTGGTTGATTCTGGAGTGTTTTCCTCCTCGACCTATAGATCACCACCGACGGGCCCCTCGACCTACTGCCACAGAATCACCGCCGCTACAGATAACGTCCCCCTCTCGCCAAATCGTCACTGTACAGCCTCGTAGATGCAGCTGCGTAGAAATAAGGGTCTGAATTATTCATCGGGTCTGGAAAGCCCATTGATCCGTCGACGATATGGTGCCTGGCTGTGGCTGGGTTGGTGTTTCTGGGTCCACTGGGGGCATTGGCCGGGGCTTCGTGTTCCGTGGGAGGGTTTGAAGGTTTGTAACCGCCGAGCTTAGGGTACATCTTGAGGACTCGACCATCGGCCTGAAGAAAAAGGGCAGTTTGTAAGCATGATGTCGCGGTCTGGCAAGGGAGAACGAGGCCAGCACTGGTGATGTGGGAAGGAGGAACAAAAGAGACACGTCACTCACTATCTTGTTGTGAAACATTTCAATCACCCGCTCGCCGCCTTCCTTTGACGAAAATACCATCTCGGCAAGCAAAAAGGGAGTGGTCTTGACGATTTTGCAGCTAAACATCTCGCCGCCCACGGGCGTCATGGCACTTTCGATATCAGCCGCCGTCGTACCGGGCGCGAAGTTCTGTCCCATGACGGCATAAAGACCCGCCAGGCCACGGATCGACATTCCCTTGCCGCCGACATCACGCGCTGAGGGCGACACGACATTGATCTGCTCCGCGTCTGCCTTGCTGAGAGCTGTGGCGAGCTTCGCCTTGTGCTTGGGGCGATTCTTGGCGGTACCGCTGCTACTTTTGGCATTGTTGGTTCCCGCGGCTGTGACTCGGGAGCTCAGGGAGCCTTTCTTGCTAGAGGTTCCCTTGGTGGATGGGTGAGAGGTTCCCTTGGTGGATGGATGAGAGGTTCCCTTGGTGGATGGGTGATGATTCGGTGTCCACGAGGCGGGACCGGTTGGTATGCGCGGCTTGATTGCAGAACCTGAGCGTCAGCGAACCTGCATTTACAGCATCGGGCTTCTTTTTCCCCGTCCCCAGGCCATCCTTTCCCTCCTACTCGTATCCCCGTGTTGGAGCCAACTCTACCTTCTGGACACCAACTCTACTGGCGAGCGATCCTCCGACCGGGGGCTTGGATTTCGAAGGCGGGCTTTGTTTGCGATCGCGGTTAAATATTTTGTCGGCCAGATCTGCATTCCTCTTGCGTTCGCGTGCTGCAAATTTCGAAAAGAGAGAGAGAACAGGATTAGATGAGCCAGGATAAACAGAAAGCAGGTTGTGGAAAGAGAAAAAGTACCATCGGTAATCATCTTTTGAAAATCAGATGCCACGGACGCCATGCTTGCTGAGCTCGCGGCTTCACCCCCGACGCAGTTTGGGGATGGTTAGGAGGATCACAGTTCCTTGCGTTATGATTCGCGTTTAGCAGTCAGCAGTCGGCAGACGATAGCAAGGATAACAGAGATGAAATAGATGAAAGAGATGCTAGAGGATGAGGATCGGTGCTGGGTTTCGGATTGCTGGGTTCTGCTTTGGGACAGTGACGAGAAAGCACGGAGCACAACATCCCCGGAGCGCGACAAGCCCATGCACGAGCGGCCCGAGACGCGACATCCAATCAGCTTAGCCTTAGTGGAGTACAGACAGGCTCACTGATAAGATAACGAAACCTTTTGCGCATCCTGTAACCACCTCTGTTCAATAAATTGAAACGCAGGACAATGTGAAGCCAACGCTGACCTCTACGATCAGAGTCAGTCACCGGCTCCGCCTCATTCGCTCTCAGAATGGCTGCTGCAAGGCTTCTCTCCTGTAGAGCATGCCTCTCAAAGACGGCCCGGGTGGCCACGTATAGCCGCAGTCGCCTCGCCTCGACAGCCTCACGTATAACGACCGCTCATCTTGGCAGGCCAAGCGAGCGACGCTATGCGACCACAGCCTCTGCTACCCCCGCGGAAGGCCTCGGTCTGCCTCAGCCAGGCCGGTCACCCGAATCAGACGCCGGACACGCGCGCAAACAGGAGCAATTGAAGCTGCGGCGAGCCGTCAAGAAACAATTGGGGCACTTGAACGATTCGTGGGCGATTGCCCAGCGGGTCGAAGAGACGCTGTCGAAGGATCGCTTTGACGAGGCTCTGCTCTTGACGCAAGAAGCTAGCAGAGATGGCCAGATGGTGGTGTCCTGGAACCACCTCATTGAATATCTGTTCAAGGAGCAGCAACTAAGCCAGGCCATCAAGGTTTTCAACGAGGCGAGTACAAAACATTTATTCGCCCTACCTTGCCTGCCTTCTCCTCCTCAACATTGTACCTCTTGGAATAGCTAGCTAACCTTGTCGCTGTTACCTTCTGCCTCTTGGCTCTCTCGGCCCCTCGTTCCATTTCCTTTTTGATCTTTTCGAATTTTAGATGAAAAAACGCGGCCAATTCCCGAATGTACAAACATTTACCCTTATTTTCGCCGGCTGCGCCAAGTTTCAACATCCCAAAACTGCCGTTGCCGAGACCGTCAAGCACTACAACTTGCTCATGGCCGATGATAGGATCAAACCAAACTCGATTCACCTCAATGCAGCGTTGAACGTCTGCGCCAAGGCGGGCGATCTCGAATCCATGTTTCTCATAGCCGACACGGCAGACGAGTCAATCCGTGCTCCCAACGCGTTCACGTATACAACCATCCTTGATGCGCTGCGTGCCAATGTTTCAAAGGACCTGAGGCTCAAGATTTTGCCCAAGGAACAGCTAGAGAGAAATGTCAAGAAAGTGGTGGATCGTTCAAGGAGTCTATGGGTGGAGGTCATGATGAGATGGGAAAAGGGCCGCCTCCGTCTCGATGAGAAAGTCATCTGTGCCATGGGTCGAAATCTTCTCTTGTCATGGAATCTCGACGATAGGCGCGAAATTCTTGACCTTGTTCAAAAGACTATGGACATTCCCAACTTTGACAAGAATCCGAAGGCAGCAGACCGGCTTCTGGGAACCTCAACAAACTCCCTACTAGTCCCCTCACAAGACCAAGACCCCTCACAAGGCCTCTGCAAAGGTTCCATACAAGGATCTCCAGAGAGCCTGCAAGATACAACAACTGATGACAGTAATGACAGCAACAAAATATCTTCAGAAGCCACCGCCCTTGAAAGCAGTAGCCGCTACGCCCTTCCCGGACGCAACACGCTCGCCTTGATCCTCACCGCTCTCTCCTTCTCCAGAATCACCACCTGCGGCATCAAATACTGGAACGTCATGGTTCGGCATTACGGCATCGTCCCCGACAGAGACAACTGGTATCGCCTGCTCGGCATGCTCAAGGCCGGCAAGGCGAGCGCCCAAGCCGCCTCCGTTGTGAACTTGCTCCCCAAAGAATACGTCGGCGCTTTACCCTATAGAATCGCAATGCAGACCTGCATCCGCGACAACGTCAACCCCAACGCCACCAAGAATGCGCTCCAGGTACTCAAGTCCATGGTGACCCGCCTTCCTGTTCTAGACGTCCATGTCATGAGGCTGTATTTGCGCGTGGCCCTCGTCAGCCATTATCACCTTCGGCGCCGGGCGAAGAGAGGCGATGAAGTGGGAGCGAAACGGGAGTACGGCATACAAATTACATCCGCGCTCGAAAACGTCAAGGAGACCTACTGGCTCCTTCACGAACACTATTTTCAGGTTGTTAAACCTAAAGACGAACAAGAACGAGGCGTTCTATACCAAACCCAGTGTGAAGTCATCGCGCTCGCACGACTCATGCACGCACTTTGCGACAAGGTCGTCTTGGAGAAACTGCTCCCCGAGGCGGAATTGAAGAAGGTACAGACCCAAGCCGTCAAGCTCAATCGTATAATTCAGCAATTCTACTCGGCGCGTGAGCGGATGGAGCCACAATTGCCCCCGATTCCGATCCCAGCGGATGGCCCCAAAGAGGATGGCGAGTATCATAAGCGGTTTGTGTCAGAGGACCTGCCTGCAAGTCAAGGCGGTGGAACCGTTTGGGATACGAGAAAACCTCTGGCGCCCGTCTCACGAACAAAAAAACCTCGGAGAAAGAACCAGCTTTTTTCCTCTCGGATTTCTTGACTTTTCCAGTGTATTTATCATGTACATACCTTGACGCAGCATTGTATACTACTACTCGTGCTTTCGAAGAATCACTTTTTCACGTTTGGAGTCGACGGATTATGGAGTTATTGACAGTGTTCAACTATTTTAAGGAACTTCATGTACTGAACGTATACTAATCATCGTTATTGCTCTTCCAAAACTGTGGCCTGGTCCTATAGACCTGTGATGTGGTGGATAATCGACCGAAATGAAATCTTGCGCCGGGGCCACCATTCCCTCTCCTTTCTTATGCTCATGTTTTTGACTCCGTCCTGGAAAGCTCTCGCCCTAGCTACGTTTAAGCTGCCCTCTGCACCTCACGCGCTGTCGTTGAAGGAGTTTCTTTTGGACGAAACTCCTCATCTATATATCCGGGAGTGTAGCTGCTTAACGCCGAGCTTGCTTCGGAGTCGCTCGGGAAACGATGCCGAAAGCTTTCGAATTGATTGCCTCGGGAAATCCTTCTAATTGCAGGATTCTGCTTGATAGCGCCCGTGTGGTAAGTAGAGGGAGCCTCACCGGGCATAGAGCCCATTCTTCGGAATTTTCTGACTAGATCAGAGACCGATGGTATGCTTTCATCGGAAAACCCAAACCCATCGCTTGTGTTGGATGGCAGCCGGGAATTGATGATGACGGACGCACATTCCGAGTTCTCAGGTGTGCTTCTGGCGCGAAGACGTTTTACCTTGATTCCCGAGTTGGACAAGAGACTCTCTTGGTCATAATTTCCGATACTTGGTTCACGAACATTGCATGATGCTCGTTCGCTGTAGGAACGTTGTCGCTGGTGCGTTGGTAGTGGCGTATTCTGAGCCAGAGAAAGATAATCGTTTTCATAAGTGCTGGATGCAGTTGTGGAGTCATTGTTTACTTTGACGCTTGCCGATCCGCCAGATTTGCTATCCGAGTTGGAGCTAAATTCCACATCAACAACATTGCTGTGCTTCTCTGGAGGGTTGTGCATCAAGTCTTGCGGCGATGAGCAAGTAAGTGAATGTCTTAAACTTGGCTGTCCATTCTCAGCAGCGATGGAAACGGGAGCCGTATCTTTGGAGGCAGTCTGAGAGACCGTTGCTGGCATCAACTCGTCGAGATTGAACCCTGAATCCACTGCCTCGCCGAGAAGTAGTGTCGGAATATGGCATTCATCATCATCTTTTTTGGCAACAGTTTCCTCTAAAGGACCAGACTCGGCTGACATGGCGGAGGACAGGTTCCGGACTTCTCCCATGGTAGACTTTGCCTTTGACGCAGGAGCATCCATGAGTCTTGGGAGCTGATAACAAGGCCGGAAATTGCTCAAAGGAAACGTGATAGGCATTGGTAGTGATCTTCCTCTCCCGTCTGGCAGATTCTGTTCTAGACCTCGGTGGATCACGTAGGATTGACAAGTTTCCATGCTGGAAGGTGTTCCATATTTATTATTGATGTCATCTACAGCCTTTTCCAAGCTCGCTCGAAAAGTGGAAAGGCCGGCAGACAGATCGCGAGCTGCGAGATCAGGAGGCATTTCCAAAAATGGGGGCGGAGATGCATTTCTGGGTCGGGGTGTGAAGACAGGGACCTCTTGCGCAACGGGCGGAGGATCTTGAAAGACCCGACGTGGTACGAAGCTTTGCCACTCCGTCTCATTCTTGTCCAGCCTGTCGCGAGAGTACCTTATCTTGACTGTTTTGAAAACGCTGCTGAGACTTCTCCTGTGACTGACACTTACGGGGCCTGATGCAACGATGTCAGTCATGACAGCTGAGACAAAGCAAGATCTAGAGGCAGACAGAAGCAGAAGGCTTACGTTGTTTGCCCCCTGAAACGATATTATCGTTGATTGCTGAAGATCTTGCAGCAGAAGCGTTGTTGTGAACGCCTTTCTCTGGCGTTTCTTTGGGTCGAAAAGTAGAAAACCATCGACGATTGGAGGGCTTCGGAACTTCAGACCGGTCTCTGGGGCCGCTATTTGCTGGCTGAGGGGATCGGTTATTCCACAGCTTCTAACTGGCAATCCGATTTCCTCTGAGAGTCTCGCTTTGGACAGCCTCTGGCTGTGGCTGCTGCTTGGAGAACAACATATTGGAAAGTAGTCATGTGCGAACTAACAAAAGTAGAGATGAACTACTAGATATGGAGAAAAGAGCCAAGGAACCGATAAGATGAGAGAGGACCACAAACAGAGCCTTGCCACGAATTCAGAATGGCCAGGGAGGAAGCTTTGGATTCATATATGCTAATTTCCGGCTTACACCAGGCAGTGAATGACGACGGAAGGGGACACGCATATTATGGTCGTAGAAGCTGCAGCAACGCTCCAGAAAGAGGAGGGGAAGAAGGCGTAACCATCAAGACAAACTCCAAATAGCGATAGATAATTCAGAATTGAACCATGGTCGAGGAAGGAACAGACGTTGCGCGGAAAATAAAGGTCTCAAAAGGCAGGCGACATCGCGCGCACATGGTGATAGCACAGTGCAGTACACAGTGCATGCTCAGGTGACAAGGTCGTTAGCGGCTTCGCGTGAAACGCGGTCGCGACACGCTCAAACACGCGGTCCTAAGACTTTAATTGTCATCAAGCGCGGCTCAAGTGGTCAACCGCCAAATTACGTTGACCGACTGACGACCCTCGATTTAAGTCTTGACTCTACCATGACCATCTAAGCATCTGTTTGCTGCACTGCCGATTCCTTTTTTACGACACCCCTAATGTGTTCCTTGCTCAAGCGCTCTGTTGAATGATCGTCACTGTCGCTTGACATTGCGCCCGTCATGCCCAAGCCTGATCATCGGGCCAAGCTCGCTGAGCTAAGAGCCCTCCGCCAGTCCGGCAAGAAGTCTTTCGAAACCTATCGTGTAGACGACGCCCCTGATTTGTACGATGAAGTCGACGAAGACGGCTACAAGAAAATTGTCCGTAGTCGCCTTAACGAGGACGACTTTGTTGTCGACGACAATGGCGAAGGCTACGCCGACGACGGCCGCGAGGACTGGGATCGCGTAAGGCATTACGAATCCGACAGCGACCTCGAGGACTTGCCCGTCCGTGGCAGAGCTGGTAAAGAAGGTTTGTGCTCACCGTGTCATGGGATTGAGAAATTTACGCCTGTGCAACCCACTCACTTCTTGCATAGCCAAAAAGAAGCGCCAAGATACCCAAGCCAAACGTGATGCCAACGACCGCAACATCAGCGAGTATTTTACCAAAGGGACCGGTGGCAAAGTTCAAGCTCAGCCAAAGGTAAGTCACTGACCTATCTGACCAACTTGAGAGCTTCATTCACTGCCGAACCCGGGATTCCAATAACTGAAACTGCCACCAGGTCATAAAGAGCAAGGAAGATGATGATTTCCTTGCCGATCTTCTTGGTGAAGTTGACACCAATGTTCCTGTTACCGCGCCGCTCCGGAAAAAAGTCAACAGATCTGGGGATCGACGGAAGTCTAGAGCTCTATCCCCGGTCACCGAACCGATTCAGAAGAGACAAAAGACAGCAGATACACGACTTCCATCTCCACAATTCGGCGAGATGGATTTTGACGACAGTTTCAATCCTCCCGACTTTGATGATGCTCATCTGGAAAGTCAAGAAGTAATTATGAGTGACCCACCTCAATCTTCTCCCGCTGCGAGAAAGGCAGAGCGAAACGCTCAACTTAAACCTGAACCGCGGGACGAAGAAGATCAAGATATGATGGAGGTGGCCCATGCTGGAGCCGTCAATTCGCCCAGTGTGAACTTGGCTGGTTCTCGTCCAGTGAAGAAGCTGCTGAAACCGGATCCCTATCCGTCACCAGCCAGCTCTTCCCCATTGAAGCAAGCGACGGAGGTCTCTGTGGACTCAACCTCGTGGAATAACCTGACCGACAGGTTGAACGTCGTGAGCAGCCCAGCAGAAATGCGTGGAATCGGCAAGATGCATTACAATGATGCCATCGAGACTGATGGCGCCCTCAACTTCTTCTGGACAGATTACACCGAAGTAAACGGCAGCTTATGTCTGTTCGGCAAGGTGCTGAACAAGAAGACTCGCGTCCATGTCAGTTGTTTTGTCAAAGTCGACAACATTTTGCGAAAATTGTATTTTCTTCCTCGCCCACAACGCGTCCGAAATGGCGAGGCGACTGACGAAACTGTTGGGATGATGGATGTGTACGAAGAGGTCGATGAATTGATGACGAATATGAAGGTGGAAATGCATAAAATCAAAGCTTGCACTCGCAAATACGCCTTTGAATTGCCCGACGTCCCGAAGGAGGCGCAATACATGAAGCTCTTGTATCCGTACACTAGTAAGTACTGAACCAAGTTTGGCAAGCAGACCAAGGCCACAAAAGCGTCAGAAGGCACGTATAGAGGCTGACGTGTCATGACAGAACCACAGCTCGATGTAAACACGACCGGACAGACGTTTTCTCACGTTTTCGGAGCCAACACGGCTCTCTTCGAACAATTTATTCTCTGGAAGAACATCATGGGCCCCTGCTGGTTGAAAATCCAGGATGCTGACTTTGGTGCCGTCAGCAATGCTTCTCACTGCAAACTCGAGATCCTGGTTGACGATCCTGACATGGTCTCGACGCTCTCCGAATCAGACAACGTTGAAGCACCTCCGCTTACACTAATGAGTCTGTCTTTGAGAACGGCGTTTAATGCTAAAGAGAACAAGCAGGAAATTCTGGCGATCAGTGCCCGAATCTACGACAAGGTCTCGCTTAGTGATACTACTCCAGCCGAGAAACTCCCTTGTAGGACATTCAGTGTCATTCGACCCCATGGGCAAAGCTTTCCTCTTGGTTTCGATCAGCTGGCCAAGAAGCGAAATAGAGGACTCATCGCCCTGAAAAAGACAGAAGCCGATATTCTGGCCTTCTTCTTGGCCCAGGTTGACGTTGCAGATCCCGATGTGCTCCTTGGTCATCAGCTCGAAGGAGTGGATTATAGCGTGCTGTTGAATCGTCTGCACGCCAAAAAGACTCCCCAATGGTCCAGACTTGGACGTCTCCGGCGCAGTCAGTGGCCTTCCTCAATAGGCAAGGTTGGCGGTAATGTCTTTGCTGAACGTCAGGTCATTGCCGGCAGACTACTTTGCGATATTGCCAACGATGCCGGAAAGTCTGCCATGTACAAATGTCAAAATTGGAGCTTGACAGAAATGTGCAGTCTCTATCTCTCGGGTGAAAATCATCGCCGAGAAGTGGATAATGAGGTTGCTCTGAATAGCTGGGCTAAAGAAAAGCAAGGACTGATGGATTACATTACTCACATGGAAGCGGACACGCATTTCATTGCTGCGTTGGCGCTCAGCGTCCAGTTGCTACCCCTGACAAAGGTATTGACCAATCTCGCTGGCAATTCGTGGGCGCGAACGTTGACCGGCACCCGAGCGGAGCGCAATGAGTACATTCTGCTTCACGAATTTCATCGTAACAAGTACATTTGCCCTGATAAGCAGACGTTCCGTGGCCGTCAAAAGCTCGAGGAGGAAAATCTTGAGGCAGAAGGCGGCGGAGACGGCAAAAAGAAGGACAAGTACAAAGGTGGTTTGGTTTTCGAGCCTGAAAAGGGACTCTATGACAAATTTGTTCTTGTCATGGACTTCAACTCTCTCTACCCTTCCATCATTCAGGAGTTCAACATCTGCTTCACAACTGTCGATAGGACGGGCTCGGTAAGTGCTTCTGGAAAGAACAGGAGGTTTTTGGTGCTTGTTTAACTGACACGGTGACTTAGACGGAGGATGAGGATGCTGTCCCTGAGGTACCTACCAATCAGGAGCAGGGTATTCTTCCACGGCTGATTGCCACTCTTGTTGGACGTCGTCGTCAAGTCAAAAGTCTCATGAAGGACAAGAAGGCCACACCCGAGCAGCTCGCAACATGGGAAATCAAGCAGCTTGCTCTGAAGCTAACAGCCAATTCCATGTACGGATGCTTGGGCTATACCAAGTCGCGGTTCTATGCCAGACCTCTGGCGGTTCTCACTACCTTCAAAGGACGTGAGATTCTGCGGAGCACGAAAGAGCTGGCTGAAAGCAAATCGCTCCAGGTTATCTACGGCGATACTGATTCCGTCATGATCAATGCCAACGTGGACTCTGTTGCTGATGCATTCAGAGTTGGCCATGAGTTCAAGAAGGCTGTTAATGAGCAATACAGACTGCTCGAGATCGACATCGATAATGTATTCCGGCGTATTCTGCTCCAGGCCAAAAAGAAGTATGCCGCAATCAATCTCGTCGAAAAGGATGGAAAATTTGTGGAAATGATGGAAGTCAAGGGCTTGGACATGAGGCGACGAGAGTTCTGTGCGCTCTCCAAGGAGATTTCCAAGCATCTTTTGGATGAGATCCTTTCGGGCGACGAAGCTGAGGTCACTATTGCGCGCATTCACGAGTATCTCCGTGAGATGGCAGGCAAGATGCGAGAACGAAGCATCCCTACTGCCAAGTACATCATCTACACACAACTGGGCAAAGGCCCCAAGGAATACCCCAACGCCGATTCCATGCCCCAGGTACAGGTTGCCCTCCGTGAAGTATCACGGGGCAAGACGGTCCGGAAGGGAGACGTGGTATCCTACATTATCACTGGGGACGGGACGAGCTCTGAGCCCGCGCCTAAACGCGCCTATGCACCCGCAGACCTCAAGGCAGACGCCTCACTTGTACCCGACGTTGAATGGTATCTCGGGAAGCAGATTTTCCCACCGGTCGAGCGACTCTGCGCCAACATTGCGGGTACTTCTTCATCACAATTGGCCGAACAGCTTGGCCTCGACATCAGACGCTATACCTCGAATCAGGCGCAACAGAACAGTTCCAACAATGACGTTGAAATCCACCCACTCGAGTCCCAAATTCCTGACGACGTACGATTCGGTGACTGTGCGAGACTGACGATTCGCTGCCGCAAGTGCAAGAAGGCGTCCACCTTTGAGGGTCTGGCTGCCGCCCCTGAAAAGGTATCCGCGTCTGGCTTGCTGTGCAGCGGATGCGGAGCCGTCATTTCAACGCTGTCCATTGTCGCCCAGGTAGAGCATGCCGTGCGGGAGCAAACCTCGCGATACTACGAAGGCTGGCTCGTCTGCGACGACTCGCAATGCGGCAACCGAACGCGGAACATGAGTGTCTATGGCGCGCGCTGTCTCGGGCCCAAGGGTCTTGCGCGCGATTGCCTGGGGCGCATGCGATACGAGTACACCGAAAAGGCCGTGTATAATCAACTGGTGTACTTTGCCAGCCTGTGGGACGTTGACAAGGCTCGCACCAAGGCCAGTGACTCGAACGATGATCTGTCGCAACAGGACCGTGATACGATTCTGGCGCTGGCGGAGCATAATCGTGTCAGGTTCGGTACGGTCAAGAGTGTGGTGGACAAGTATCTCGAAAAGTGCGGTCGACAGTGGGTGGCCATGGATACTTTATTCGCCAAGCTTGGCTTTACCAAATTGCTTGCTTCTGCATCTACTTGATGGCATGCTATTCGATGAGCGGCCGGATTTCCGAGCAAGTTTTTTTCCCTGCTCATTTTGCATATTTGTGGTCCCCTTTATCATTTTGATTTTGAATCGTCTGGATTATGAGGTTTTCACTTGGTTATTTTACGCATGAGCTTGTCAGTCTTAGCTTCCTGCTCATGTTGTCTTTTTTTTTCACGGTCATCGGTCGAGAGGTGCAGGACAATGAGCGTATGGCGTTGAGATGGTGCGGTCTCTTGGTTTCGCTTTCACTCTTATTGCAGATAGGTAGACGTGCTGGGCGTGGTTAATAACACGGAGGAGATACAATCGACGTCTTGATATATACATGATATTTCACTACTAGTGTTTCTGCCTCTTGGTGAAGTGTATCTACTTGAAGGAAGCTGCTTAATCATGCAACGCCACACGTGGTTGCCATACATCGCGACGTAGAAACGTTCAATTCCCCGAGACACAAAACGTCACTCAATACTGGTTCCTCAATTTATGATCAGTACGTCAATCAGCGGCCTGTCTATCCCCGAGATTTCCTCCCAGCGCCCGCCTAGTTCAAATTAGTAGGAACTGAGGAAGTCACGCAAGGAAGCCTCCTCGAGAAGCAAAGCCACTCATCCATCCAACACAAGTTGGTACATATATGGTAGCAACCTATATGTGACATCCACCCACTCTATGATCACCGGTACAATAACGTTGATGGCTCGCACCAGCTCCTGACATTGTACTCCATTTGATAACTATCAGAAACATTCTACGGCATTAACGTGTATTACGCCCGAAACATGTTTCTGACAAGTAAATTCAATATCCCCAACACACAAAAACAAAACCTATACATGTATTTCCACCTTCCCCCCCTGGAATCGATAAAGTGCAGATTTCTGATTCCTTCCTTCCTGCATTCCTTCAATCCTTCCAACCCGTCCCTATTCCACGTGTCCTCTCCTCCTCCTTCTGATCCAATTTTCCAAATCACGTCGTGTACAACAAACGACCAAAGAGAACAGCCTGAACAGGTTGCGTGTGTAAAGTTTTCAAGTACATATTGCCTACCTGATAATATAGCAACTCTCACACCGTACCCACGTATAAGAGCTCAGCAATGGCACAACAACAAGACAATATACAGCCGCCCATGTTACTTGAACCACAAACACAACGACGGTAATAAAAACAGCAGCAAAAAGCAACACATGTATGTAATGGAACAAGTTGACAGTAATAGTAACAGTGGCATTGATAATAACACAGTAATAACACAACATGAAAGATCCTTCCACGTACATCTCCATCAGGAGAAGCACCCGTCCCCAGCGCGCCACCCGCGCTATATCATTATGCATTGCATACATACATCCCATCATGCCGCTCTGACCGACTCCCCCCCAAAAGTAGGCAAAGACGGGGGGAAGGGGTATACCATACCGGTTGGCCTTGCCAGATAAAGCATGACAGCATCATGACGCGGCGCAGTTCTCGTGATAGCATCATAGATTGGGACATGTCCCATCCAATCTTCATCTCCCTTTTGCCCCTTTCCCCTTTGACGTAGCTTGGCCTGGCCTGGCCCGGCCTGGCCTTCATTGATAAGCAGCAATCAGACACGCAAAAGATAGTGAACGTGTCACAGATAGCTCCGATGCGATGAATCTCACCACGACGAGACGACACACCGAGCAAATCGTGAAAATAAAGACTCTTTTTTTCCGGAAGCGCATTGCCTAAGTTCCCTCGAGAGGACACTCTCAATGTTGATACACCTAAACCGCCAGGAGCATCATCAGCTTCCGATTCCGAGGCCTTCATCCGGGGGTACAGCATCCGCCCGCGTGAATGGAACTCGTAACAAGCCGCCCTAGACAAGATAAGAAGAAGAAATACAAAGCAGAACAAGCCCAAATGAAGCAGGCGTTCCGAAGAGAAACCCCAGACACTCAATTAACCCGACACCAGGGAGACGAGCGAACGAAAAAAATCATGGTAACACTTGATCAACGCACACAAAACTAGCTCTCTACTCCTCCAATTTGTGGCGAGAGCCTCCCCCCCCTTCGTCTGATCTCAAGTAAGGAGTAGTCTATGGGCGAGGTATCGTGGGATCAAAGAAGAAGATAAAAAGGGGGGAGAAAGAATGAAAAGGAAAAAAGAAAAACGTGGGTAACTTTTTCATACTTTCTGCCAAATATGTCAGAGCGCATTACAAGAAAAGACAAAAGCCTGTATAAATGCACGGGAAACAGAATCCGCCTAGTCTATCACCCCAAAATGCGAGACACCCGAGAACAAAAACTGGAATCATAAACTTTCTAATCGCTCTCTTTCTTCTCGTCAATCATGGCCTTGGCCATAAGAGGAGATGGTCCTGCAGATGGGGGGGATGCCGGGTGTTCAGTTTCCATATTGGCCAACAAGCTGTCAAGAGAAAGTTGTCATTAGTCAACTCTGTTCGTAAATTTGAAATCTTTCATAATTGGATCGGCAGGATCCGCCGATCCTAAGGATTAAGTCTTCTTACCTAAACGTGTTGGTGTTGCTGGAGACCACAGGCGGTGTTCCAGTGCGGGACGAAGCCCCAGAGTCCTCGCCAGGGCGACCGAGCGAACCACCAGGCCCAAGACGCCTTCCGCTATTGCTACGAGACGAAAACATGGACCCTGGGCCAAGCATGGGGTTCTGACTTGACGTCCTGCTCGCCGAGCCCTTGAGACGGCGCAAGTCGTCCATACCGACATGGTTGCTGGTCTGCTGGACGTACCCCCCACCAGAGAAGTTGCGAGCATCGCCACGGCCCATGGGAAGGCGGCCGCCGGGACCGCCGCGGGTGTTGTTCCTCGCAGATGACTCTTGCGCCTTGGCTGCGGCGGCTTCGGCTTCGGCGCGAACCTCGTCTAGCGTCTTGGGTCCCTTGTTGGCTTCCTTGGACACCCAGCTGTTTCTTCGGAGGTCCATCACGTCCATGAGCATAAACCTCATTCGGCTCTGCAGCTCGGGAAGGTCGAGCATCACCTGGATGCGCTGGAAATAGGCGTTCATCATGTGCCGACCCTTTTCGGTAAGATCGAGATTGGCACCAATCGTACGCAGCAGCTTGCTGAGTGATTCAATCTCCGCCTCGTCGGGAACACCCTTGTAGTCCACCAGCTTCTGAACACACTCGTGCATGATACGTTCCGTCAACATGCCGAGCTTGAACAGTTCACCGATGAACTGTACCAGACCAAGACCACGTCGCTTGGCGGCAGCAGCGATGTAGTACTCATCGGAGAGCAGAGCAGCATCTCCCGGACCCTTCTTGGACGCATCGGCCCCTTCCTCAGTCTCCTTGTCGTCTTCCCCATTAGGCTGCGCAGGCAAGTGGGTGGTCCAGCCACGCTCGAAGTCCTCTTGGCATCTGTTCAGCAGGTACTTCCTGAACAGGGCACCTCCGCTGACGACATTGCCAAACTTATCCTTGATGCGCTCGTCCCGCACATCTGCACTCATGTTCTCAAGCATACGCTTGCAGAACTTGGCGTACATGGAAGCCCAGTGAGCTTCGTCCGTGGCCTTTTCAAACGTGAGCTGGATGACCTGGCGCAGGGTACGGCCGTCGGTCTCGTCCTTGGACTGCCCAGCGATTTCGAGAATCTGGTCGGCAATCCTGTCAAACTTTTCCGGCGTCATCTTGTTGAGGGCGGCCTTGACCTTCCTCTGCACCATTTCCGGATCGAGGTAGCCAGTAGGGGTCGAGGACGCGGCCCTGTTGCCTATACTGGTTGGCTTCCAACCACCCGAGGACACGGCAATGGGTTTGATGTCCATGCCGGCGGTCAAAGGCATGGTCTTAGCAGCCTGAACATCTTTGCCATTATAGTCACGACGGCTGCCGCGAGTAGAGCGGCTGCCCTGGCGTGCACTAGGCGAGTTAGGAACACCGCTGCGAGGTTGAGAAGCAGTGCGGGAGCCGATGTTGCCGCCAGGGAATGCTCCGCCTGGACCTCGGAAGGATCCGATGGAGCCGACAGAAGGCCTGGGCATAGTGCCGCTGGACATGGCGAGTCTTTGCTCCGACGATGTGCCTGGTGGGAGGGTGCGGCCGGGGGGAGCATTGAAAGTGCCCATCGAGAAGGCACTGCTGCCACGGTTGGAGGGCTGTCTAGGTGTCTGGGCGCGGGCAGAGCGGTCGCCATCTCCAATCAGGGACTTGACCTGTTGATGGAACTCGACCGACGGCTGCTCGGTGAAGACCTTTTGGAACTGCAGCAAAAAGCCCGCATCATACTTGAAGCTTTTGCCCTTCTTGGTGACGGCAGCGTTCAGAGCAGGATTGGGCGACTTGATACCAGTCGGGTAGATTTCCTGGTCCATGACCTGCAGGAATCGAGCAGACTTGAGCGATTGAAGGGCCGCGCTCGGCTGCGGGGACTCGATGGGCTTTGAATTGAGAGGCGCCAAGTTGAGGGCGGCAGGCTTGGCACCACGCTTTTGGCCAGCAGCATCGCCCGCGGCAGACTTGTCGTCCTCGCTGGTGGCGCTAATCTTCAGACCGGCAAGCTTGTTGGCGACGGAATCGACGTTGGAGCTGTCTGCGTCCTTGCCAGCCCGTGCAGCGGCAAGAGCTTCCGCGACTGACATGGTTTTACCAGACGACTCGGCTTCCTTTCGTTGTCGCTCCTTTTCTTCCTCGAGCCTTTCCATCTCACGTTCCGCCTCTCGCAGTTTCTCATCTTGATTGGCTGCGTTGTTTTTGAGCTCCTCTTCTGCCTTCTTTTTCGCCTCAGCCTTCTGAGCATCAGCACGCTTCTTGTGCTCCAATTCCTGCTTTTCGCGAAGGGCATCAGCCTCTTCCATTTCGCGAATCATGCGCTCCATTTCGTCTTCGGCATCTTCTGTATCTTTGCCAGCAGCTGTTGATTCAGTTGGCTTCTGCTCAATCACCTCGGACTTCTTTGCCTCTTCAACATTGGCGACTGGCTTGGGAGCGGCTACTTCAGCTTCTGCTACTGCCTCAACAGGAGCTTCATTTTTCTCGGCTGGAGCATCGACGGGGGCCTCGACGGGGGCCTCGACGGGGGCCTTGACTGGGACCTCGACGGGAGCCTTGACTGGAGTCTCTGCTGGGACTTCTGCTGGGGTCTCTGCTGGGGTCTCTGCGGCCGCCTTCTTAGGAGCAACTGGGTCCTTAGCCTTGGCCGCTTCATTGGCAGCTCCAGAAGTCGCTTGCTTGATCTTCTCCTTCAGCTCATCCTGAATCTCCTTGGCCGTCTTGGGCGGAGCCGTACCGTCAGAGCGTCCATGAGACGGTGTAGCCGACTTGGTCGGAGGAGTAGGCATCGAGGCTGCAACAGCAGGCGGGGTCTTGGACTGGTGACTGCTCGGGGCGGGAGAAGCAGAGGGTTTTAAGGTAGAAGTATCGACAACCTCACCCGCAGCATTCTTGATTGGAATGGCAGCGCTCTTCCTCGGCTTGACAAAATTGTTCGGAAGGCCCTTACCCGCGGCGTTGGGAGGCTGCGGAACGGAGCTCACAATAAGAGGCTGCTGGTTCTGCTGCTGGGTAGCACTAGAGGGACGCTCAGATTGCGACGGACTCCGAGACATGCTGTTGCTGTGCTGGTGATAGGGCGAAGCAAATTGCTGATTGTAACTGGGTGAGTTAGCCTGGGGGGGAGCCATATAAGGAGGTACATTGTTGTAGGCGTAGGGCATGGAAAGAGGTCGGCCGTATTGATCATGCTGCTGAGGGGGGTAGCCAAAGTTCTGATGTTTCATAGTCAGCGCAAGTTCAAATCCACCGTTTTCAGGAGAAAGATCAAGAGAAGAGCTCTGGAAAGAGGCCCTAAGGGCGGTCTGAGTTGAGCATTGCGCACTACGCTTCACCACGCCACTGGAAACCACACGACGACCATTGCTACTATGTTGCTGATTTTGCCAATGAGACTCTGGTCGCTGAGAATGTAGCTCGCGTATGGAATCCAATTGACGACCTGACTGCAGGGATATGGCGTGCTCTCTGCGTGCTCTGCTCTTCTTGTTGAGGGATTTGAAAGACAACTTATCAGGCAAACCAGAAAAGGGGGGCTGTACTTGTTGATGTTGAGGCGCCATCGGGGGCGGGTAATGGTACTGAGGTGGCGTCTGCATCGACATATTCGATTGCATGGTAGCCGGGGGCATATTCGGAGTGTTGGGCATCGATGGGACCATAGCAGGGCTTCTAGTATTTTGCGGCGAATTGCCATACGGTACCCGATTTTGAGGCTGAAAGGGGGCAGGTACCCCGCGGCCTTGACCATGGCTGTTTCGGTACTGGTTGTTGGGAGGATAGCCCATCTGGTTGTTGTAGTGGTTGTTCTGGGGATTAAAGCTGCGGCCACGACCGCCTGAAGGAGGATAGTTGCCCCTATTTTCACCCTGGAGGGAGTGATTCGATTCATGTCGGAAATGAGCAACACCCTGCGACCCCATACCATTTGAGTTGGAGTGAACAGAGGAGCCCTGTCTCATGTGGCGCTAGAGACAAACGGATTCACTGATTAGCTTTCATTCATTGATAATACAAAAGACGATGACTAGCAAGATGCCCGCCTAAAGACAGGCTGCGCACGTCCGTGACGTGGTGCAGCAACAGACACACGACACAAAAGGTGAAGAGGAGAAAAAGTACAAGGGAAGACATTGGGGTTTCTTTTGGATAGCTCCTTTGGGGTGAAAGAAAGGGAATTACATACCTCGCCATCATCGCCGAAACTTCCAAAAGTCATGTGTCCACTAGGCTGCTGAAGGCCAGAGGGTGGTCGACCACCACTTGCCGAAGGCTGCGGGATGGGGGACGGTGAGTTTGCTGGAGAAGGAATTCTTTGATTTCCAGCACCAGGGATGGCGATGGGTGCAGCATTGCCAGCCTGAGGCGTGCTATGGGCCATGGCGGGAGAGGGACTGAAACCGAATTGAATACCAGACGAGGCGCCGGCATTGGCAGGGTACGGGTTGGGAGTATTGACGGCCATGGTCAGAGAGTTCATCGAATGATCCACGCCGGAGCCGTTGGTAGAGCTACCGCAGGCAACAGCGGGAACAGCTGAAGGAGCTCTTGATTTGCCGTTTACAAGAGACGGAGGGGAGCTCTTTGCATTCTGCGCCGCAAAGGCAGAAGCAGAGTCAGCGACAAGGGGCTTTTGAGAGCCAGTCGCAATTACGGGCGCTCGAGGGGGCGGCGATTGCTGGGGCGCACCTGCAGCGGAGGCATAAGAAGTCGCCGTGGTCGCAGAGGTGTTGGTCGCCGGAATCGAGTTCGACTTCGCAGACGACGTCATAAGGGGAGGATGAATCGACTCGTGAAACGGGTGGGTTGGTATTATGTTGTCGATGATGCGAAAGCGTCGACAGACAGATGCCGACCTTGAAGGCGCGGGTGGATAAGTCGAGAAACTTTTTTCCTCGAAACTTGCCCTGGCAGCACGGAATTCTCGGGTTGCTTCTTGTCGTCTTTTTCAAAACAGCGAGGCAAACTGTGGCCCACGTGTCGAGAAAAAAAGAAGAATGCACGCGAAGAAGATGCCCGCGACAAATATTAGGGGAAGAAGAGAACAGAGCACCTGGTGGCGGCTTGGAGAAGAATAGAACCCCAAGAAAGACCCGATGGTGGATATCAAGATCAAGGAATGGAAAAGACCGACAAGGCGAGACCGTAGGCGTCCGAGACGGAAACTACGATCAGAGGCGTTGACGGCGGTCCTGGACGACAAGCAAAGGCGAAATTAGTCTTCTGGTGCGAAAAAGCCACAGAAGAAGAAAACCCGAATTGCCGGTTGAAGGGATGAGGGGAGAGGGGGTCTGGTCAGTGGTGAGGAAAAAAAAACCCACCTAGACCAAGTGGTGTTTTGTTTGGGGTGGTGAAGGGTGGTGAGGTTTAGGAGGAGTTTGGCAAGAAAAATTTGGGCAGCAGGATTAAGAGATGGGGCGAAGGGGGAAAGAGAGCTGGGAGGCCGACCGCGCCGCCCCTCTTTCTTGTCGGTTCTCTCGCGCTCGTTGGCTGGAGGCGAGCTGGAGGCTGGCGAGTGGAACGCGGTTCGGCGACATTTTTGCACTGTGCGTCTAGGGCCTTGGTGGGGGTGGCTACCGTGTGAGGTGGCGCCAAGGCACTGTGGCTCCACGTGCCTGGGCGCGTTCACACATGCTGATCACTTCGAAAAGGTCGAGCAGCAGGGCCGCCAAGACTTGGATGGGATGCTACGTATTGAGTCTTGACTAGGTAGTTATCATGACATGACGGATGGCATCACGGGATGTCTGTACCGCGCGGGATTCCGCCCGGAGAGTGAGGCTGGCCTGTTGCGGGCGCTTCCAGACGCACAACACGCGCAGCAACGCACAAATCGGAGCTTGTCTTGAAATACTGAATATTGTTCGTCGCGCATTGCGTGTTGCCAGTTGGTCGACAGGTGTACCGTGTGAGCCACTTTCCGTGTCACTTTCCTCGTTCGCTGGACCCTTATGTACTCCATTGTACTCCGTACACGGTACATATGTATGTATGTACATACCCTCCTATTGGCAGGTATGTATGTACATACCTAGAAGCATATGTAGAGGAGTACGTAAGCCAAACAACGCTGCCAAAAACACCCAAAAACACGCTGCGTTTTCCTGGCACTGTGCAAGACAGAACAAGTTATGTATGTACCTAATACCAACGGTCAGCCCCAAGCCAAGTCGCCGTGCCGCCTGCAACACCCGCAAGTTGCCGCAACAGAGGCCAAGGCCCGCCCGGCACCCCCGAAACATAATTGCCACGCCTCTTTCTTGTGTTCATTTTATCTTCATGTTTATTATGTGTGTTCGTCCGGTCTTCATTTTGTCTTCAGTCTTCCATCAGTTTGTTCTCAGTTTCCTTACCTTGTTTTTCAACCTCCCATAGAATCTCATGAACCCATCACATCGCGCACTGCGTTCTCCTCAGCCACGTTCTGCCCGCCTTTTCTTTCATCCTTTGTCCTGGATCGAGTCCTGGCAGTCCCTCTTCTTTGCAGCCCTTCCGAATGAAACCGCGACAGGGCCAAGAGATTTCCTCCGAACGCCCCCTGACGCCGTCTCCGCACCCGCAAAGCCATTGTCATTCATTTTCCTCGTCTTTTTGCGTTTCTTTCGCACTTTTCCGTCTTGGTTTCCTGCTTTCTCTCCTTCTTTGGCCCGGTTGGCTCAGCCCCGAACCGCATTCCACTGCAGCCAACCAGCCCCCCTCGCGTATCTTGTCCTCCAGGCTCCATGCCTGTCCGACCCAAGCTGGCATGGGATACCTATATCGCCATTGGTGACAAGATCGCAGAGAGATAGGTAGGTATGTATATGTAACAGTATATAACATGTATCTATACTCCGTAGGTAATGTATCCATCGATAGGGTTGTAAATTGCCGTCCACACCCTCCCTTCCCAACGTCAGCTTTGCATGAGGGTGCATCGCTTGCCCAAGCTACCATCTTCAAGCCCTCCGTTCACCTCTCTACACACCCCCCGTTCGGCTTTCCAGCGCACCTCCCTGCCGCACGTACAGTAGTCGCATACGAAGTACGTGACAGCATCAATGACGCACCAAACGCGGAGCAAAAGAAAACGGAGGTGGCAGGGCCCGCCCCAAGAATAGGCCCGTCAAACATCGAAACAAAATCAAAGAAGATCTACCGGTAAGGCCACCCGCCTAGACGTGAGGCTGCCCCAAAAATGGTCGTCAGACTTTGAATCTTTTTGGGAACAAAAAGGATTGAGTCTGCAAAGGTGGCATGTGACATGTGCTCTCCATGTGCCGGAGGAGGGGGGGAAGAGAGTCGAGACTCGAGAGTCGAGTCTGTCGAGACAGATGGAGGGGGCGGCAAAGACGGCACGTTTTACGGCATACCTACCTAGGTAGTAAGGACTTGAAAAGTGACGAGGAGTGGCGAAACGTGACAAATTGCCACGTTTTGGGGCTAACGGTTTCGAAGATGGGGAAGAGGGTGAGAAAAGTAGTTTTTACCTAAGTTAGACTGATCTGCCTTCGCTAAGTGTCAAATCGGTGTCATTCTACCTACATTAGGTACTGGATATGATCATATGCATGACGGGACCATTTTTTTTCCTGCCTCCGGTCAACCTCAACATGCACTGGCTAGGTAGGGGACGTGTATTTTTGGAAATTCAACGTTCAATTTTCCTCTCGAACCTCCGGCGTGTCTGCATGTCTAGTGACCTACACTCCAATAGCCTGCTCATTGCTCATCGTAGTACGTCGTGGCCGGTGCTTCATCTTCGTCGCCCTCTTCAGGGATCACCTCCATCTCGGAAGTCTTCCCGACAGAATCTTCTCCTGCTTCCGTTCCCGCTCCCGCTCCCTGCTCCTGCAGCTGCTTCAGCTTAGTATTAGTCATCTCAAAGACATATTGCCCCAGGTGCTCCACGCTCTCCATGGCCACCTCTCCCTGCAGAGCAGAGTTGTCGCTCGCGTTGGCTCTCTCGGTAGGCCACATCTCCCCCGTGACGAGCATCAGCTTGTCTGGTCTCTCGAGCAGGATATCAAACGCGGGGCGGAGCTCGGGACAGGCCTCAAACACGGAGCGTCGTCCCAGCACGTACAACCCGAGACGGGCTCGGGACACGGCCACTGTCATGCGTCGCACGTCGCGCAGATATCCGACACGCGATGTTCGAGTAAGAGATAAGATGATATCTGTTTGTTTGGTAAACATAGCAATGTTAGCACAGTCGAGTAGTCTTCTCGCTCTTTCACCCTGCTGCATCTTCTAGAACCATGCGTCTGCTGAGCAGAGCATTGGGGGATTGCGACGGCATGTATGGATGGACACTTACAGTCATTTTGCTCGCCTTGATACTTATCCACAGTCGCAACAGCTTTTGGCATTCCAAACACTGGATTTTTGGCACACCGATGCGCGAGAACGTCTCTGATCAACGCCCGCTGCCCGGCATACGTCGTGAGAATGCTAATCTTGTCCGCGGGGTATCCCAATAAGCGCATGTACTGAAAGATGGCCACCGCGTACTCTGCCTCGCCTAGATTTTGGATGAAATGTGGTGTCGGTTCCGATTCTCCGCGGCCTTTGTAGTTGGGCACGTTGATGAACTGGTAGTCAAACTTGAACCCGGCATTGGCACGGACGAACTCGGCCTGACTCTGCACGTGCTGCAGGTTCTCTAGCTTGGGATACCGCCACGAGTACAGTTGGGCAATCGATGGACGGGCACGACCTTGCTGATCGAGAATCACTGTTGGAACCCCCAGCCGAACTAGCCGCGAAAAGAGCGATTGCTCCAGGTTCGCATAGTGCCGAAAGGCTAAGCTCTGAATGACGGGCGAGTTTTGAAAATGATCGCCACACAGGACCACTCTTTTGAGAGGCATTTGCTTCTGGATGGGTTTCTGCATGGCAAGTGGCATAAAGGTTTCTGCCTCGGTAATTTGCGCTGCTTCTTCCATAATAACATTGTCGTAGTGAAAGCCCAGTGCTGCTATTTCGCCGCGTCGCATAGCCGCATGCGTGGTCGTCATAGCGATGATCCTGGCCTCGTTGGTTAGTAGGTAGTTGGTCTTCTCTCGCTCCCGCCTTAGGATTTCGAATGGCAAAATGTCTGCTAGTTCTGAAAAGACTCTGCTGATGTGCCTGAAGCAGCCGTCAGCAATTTCTTGCACCTGCTCCCGACTGCTGTCCTCTGGGAAAAGTGGCTGAGGTGCATCAGCAAAGTATGTATGGAATGGAAAGGCTTCGACAAGATCCGCAGCAGTGGACGCCTCCGCCGAGTTTACGACGTGTTGGTATCGCTTCCATGCAGGCTCTACGTAGACTTTGTGAAAGTATCCGGCCGTTTCGGCCGAGTTGTCATGGGCGCCCGGCGCCCCCAGTGTCGTCGCCAGTTTTCCAACTTCATGGAGTAGAACCTGCCGATTGTCGAGGAATGACTCTACGCGGCCATGCTTTCCAAAATTGCCATCCGTTTCCAGATCTTCTTCTCCATGCCCCAAGCGCAAGAGATGCCTTTGATCGATGTCCAATGCCACAATTTTGGCAAACAATTGATTCAAAGCCTGGTTGCTGTGCGCAATGAGGAGTGTCTTCTCCTTTGGAAAATTGTGGTATATATTGTTGATGATTTGCGTGGCCACATCTGTTTTCCCAGTGCCAGGAGGACCAACGATGACGGTCAATCCAGGCTGAGTTCCAGACATGATGGCCTCTACTTGGGCAGGGGTAAAGCGAACCGAGTTTGTTTTGGGCACATCCGTCGGGTACGGTCCATTGTTCGGGGGCTTGTAAGTACAAACTCGAATGGATTCGGGCTGGGACTTCATCGCCGATTCTGCATCCCGCCTGCGCTTTTTAGACGGCCGAGCGCCATCTGCGTCTTCTGTCGGCTGATCGCCCTCTTCCATGACATAAGGAGGACCAAAGCTGCCTGCGACGTCAGCACCAGGCTCGACAGTTTTTCCAGGCAAGCTCTCAATCAGATGCTGCCAGTCTAGAAACGTGTCTCGGTAGTCCAGCTTCTTGATCCGAGTGGGAAGGTTCTGGTAGCTTGCTCCGGCAGGGTCACCGTAGCCGAGGAACACCTCATGCAGCCAAGAGGGAAGTGGCATTTCTGACAGTACGAGTGTGCGGATGGACTCTAAAACCGGCTTGAAGTTGTTTTCTCTTCGTCCTCGTCTCATCAACAAGTTCATCTGCCCATAGACTTCCGGATTGTTGGCTGACATTCGTTCCGTATCCCGGCTGTACATGTAGGGATCCAACTTGACATGCAAACGACGCTTGTTGTCCAGATGCGCTGCCCCGTCACGCACGTGGCGGCCTTTCTCATCGGTGATTTGAATGACTTCAGCCGATCGTAGCCTTACCAGACCGAGTTTTTCATACTCGGACTGAAACTCGCCCCCATCCGCGGAAGACTGGGGAGGTGGAGGCTGGACGGTCAACAGAAAAACCACATCATCAGGACGCAGAGAATCCCATTCCCGGCGGATGTTAGGACTTAGTCGTCGAACATCAAAAGAAATTTCGGCTTTGACCATGGCTGGAAGTTCTTCACCAATGAGTGGTGGCTTAGTTTCAAGGATGCTATTATATCTGGTCAGCAAGCAAGGTCCGTTTCTTCTCTTTCTGATTTTTGTCTCTGTACTTTCCATTGGAGACACGCAAAGGGGAAGATGAAATACATACGACGGACTGGAAATAGGTAGAGCCATTTTCGAAAACCCTGCAAAGGTAGTGACAGTAGCGCCTGGCTGCTGTGTCTCTGGCTGTAGGCGTTTTAGAACGGATTCCACGTCTTTCCGAATGCCGTAGAAGGCCTCACAGCGATATAGGATCATGGATCGCCATAGAAAATCTCCAGCAGATAGATATTGCAGGTTCAGTTTGGGGAGGGCGAGTGGATGTGATCCGTCGTATGCGTCAGCTCTTTGAAAGCCTTGATCAAATAGCGTTCGCTCTGTGGGAACCAGCGGCATATGCTTGGCAGATTCTCTGAAAGACTTTTTGCGCTCATGTCTGCTGACAAGTACTTCGATCAGGAATTTACGATCTACAGGTAACGCAAGAGGTTCTGGGTACGTAGATCGTAAGTCCAGATGAGTGAAGAGTTGCGTCAACTCATCATCGGTCAACGGCTCTAGAAGACCCTTGAGCTCGATACGTTTCTCTATGCCACCGTAGTTGGAGAGTGCCAAGACCATGAGCTTCTCCCTGAAGTTCTTGAGTGCAACACGTTGCAGCTTCCCCAGAAGTGCACAATGCCTGTCGTAAACCTCTGTAGCCGTGAGCTGTATCCCGGTCTGGTCATCAATTGCGAAGTTGGTGTAGTGTGAGAGCAGCGCATGCAAATCTCTTAATAGCGAGTTCCTTTCGTCGTTGTACATTGGCGACAACTTCATCAGGGGCAGCAGGTTTAAGTCTTGCAGCAGAGTGTTGACATAGCGTCTCGTGGGAAGTTGGCTCTGAAGGTCTGATATGAATTCGGTAAGTCTTTCGCAATATAGCGTGTGTTCTTGAAGACGTTAGTGAGTCGCTCCTGTGCTGATATCTTTTTGTAGCTAGTGAGTATAACAAACCTTGCTTGCTAGTGTCGTACAGCAGACCCAAGAAATCAAGAAGCAGCGAGTACAACCAGGATCTGTCGAAACGCAGATGTGCCTTTACCGTGTCATCAGCCGCGTCATACCGCTTCTGGGAAGCTCTCCAGGCCTTCCTCAGCTGAGGGGTCTGGTCAAGCAATGACTCTCTGTGCCTTTCACTATACAAATTCTGCCAGATCCCTATCGACACCAGAGGCGCACACTCTTTTCTGACCATGGCGCAATCCAAGCTCTGAAATGCGTATATTAGAAAGCAGAGAAGGTTTGTTCTTATGTTCGCAGAGAGAGTTCGGTCAAGTAATAGGGAAAGAAGCCGTCGGAACAGTGACGAGAAATGTTCGGGTCGATCCGCGAACAAGCCTGGACAGAGAATCTTTATCAGCCGTGCAACAATAGCTATTATTGAAAACTATTCGAACGTACTCCATGTCTCCAAATGCTCGCGCCGCTTTACATTTGCAATCAAGGCGAGCAAAAGAACGTGAAAGTTTGACGCTTCGTCCGTATATGCCGGCCAAAGGTAGCTATAATGAACCAAAAAAGGAGGGGAGAACAGAGAAATTAGCCACATGTTTGGATCGAGCTCGGATGGAGAGAAGCACACCTTTCCAATGTCTGTAGGCTCTCCAGTAAGACGAGAGACTTGTACTGGAAGCCATCCTGCTCCAATACATCCCATATACCCTGCTTGAGCACTTCGTTCTTGACCTTGGGCCTTGTAGCCTTCTTGCCTGGCTTGAGCCAGTTCTTCCTGGCAAGCTGAACAAACTGATGTTCTTCCTCCTCGATTTCGGCCGGGGTTGGACGCTCCGTCTCAGCAACAGGAGCTGCTTTCGAGACCTTTCCAGCTTTGGAAGCACCCGCGCCGGTGCCTTTGAGGCGCTTTGCGTTAGGCATTGTCCGGCCGGTACCTCGTCATGGGAT
Source organism: Claviceps aff. humidiphila group G2b (assembly GCA_018360325.1). Taxonomy (NCBI): domain Eukaryota; kingdom Fungi; phylum Ascomycota; class Sordariomycetes; order Hypocreales; family Clavicipitaceae; genus Claviceps; species Claviceps aff. humidiphila group G2b. The sequence goes on from SRQG01000194.1 coordinate 33,303, forward strand.
GGAGGGGGCTTGTTGGCGAGCGTTGGCAGCTTCGAGAAGCATCAGTCAAACGATGTATGGCAAGCTTGTCGGCGCGCGGCGCATAGCCCCGGATCACGCGCAAGAAGTTGCTGAAGCAGAAAGTCCCGGGCCTCGCATTCGAGCCCCACTAATCCACTGGCTGTCGGGAACCCAATCTACGTAGCACATGTTCACTGCTGGGATTTGGCTGAAACCGCCGTAGCGCCCGCGCTGGTCTGCTGCGAGCCTGCGATGCCGTTCGTACCCTTTGCGATCATTGATCAAGAGTGCAGAAGAGATTACAGGACAACACCATCGACGACTCGACGAGAGACTCACCACGGCCGAATCTGGGCGCCCGCCACCACCATCACCGTCTCGTTGTAATAATAATCTTCTGGTATCGTGGTGACGGACTAAAGAAAAGTTTCTTGACGCATGTGCCGCAGCCGGCAGCTCGTCGCGTCTTGACGACGAATTCGGTTATTCTTGGGGCCCTCGACCTCGCACCGCAGATCGAAAGGCTAGCACAGGAGGAAAGATGCCAGCCCTCGCTATCGAAAACCCAGGTGTCCCGCTTGTGTCCAGCTTCAATGTACTTCTGGACGAGTTACTGAACGAGGCAGCCGAGGCGAAGCCGGCGCCAACTATCGAGCCGTCTTTGAAAAAGAGCAGCTTCAACGACATCAGTGGCCGCATATCCAGCTGTCTCGCTAGCCATGCCACCACTGACAGAGGGAGGACAGCCGATCAGTCCACCGCGTCTAGAGATGCTGCCAAGTCCCAACAATTTGCCTTCATCGAGACCGCAGCTCGACATCTTTTCGGCCAGTTGATTGTAAGTGTATCTGACTCAGCGCACACTCTGGCTATCTCTCATGTTTCGCTTCGCAGGCCTCGACTCCGATCGAATCACCAGATTTTGTAAAGATGTGGAATTTCCTCGACATTCTGTCCATCTTATCCGATGATGGACAATGCGATCCAGCTTTACTCTTCTGGCTTGTGGAAGAGCTTCTGGACAGCCAGACGATATCGGGATGTCGCAAAGTCTTTGACTACCTCGAATCGCGCCGCGAGCAGATAACCGGCAAGCACTTCAAGCAAAGGCAGCTCGTCATTTTACGAACTTGCAACGAGCTCCTGCGCCGCCTCTCGAGAGCAGAAGACACAGCTTTTTGCGGTCGGGTATTCATCTTTATGTTTCAGTGCTTCCCGCTTGGTGATAGGAGCTCAGTCAACCTTCGAGGCGAATATCATGCTGAGAACGTCACGGTATATGAGGAGCCAATCGAGGAGAAAGAATTGCCGACAGATTCCAAGATGGACGTGGATCCACCAGCAGATGCCTCGACGCCAGCAGCGGTCGACACAAAGGGGGCCGGCAAGGGAGCGAACTCCAGCTTGAAAGAACCGCAGAAGCTGTACGATCCAGACACTCTATATCCACTATTCTGGTCGTTGCAAGAAAGCTTCAGCCAACCTCTGAAGCTATTCGACTCGGCACACTTTATTAGATTCAAAAGTAGTCTGGATGCCACCATGAAAGCGTTTCAGGCCGTATATAAGAATGAATCTACGTCAAGGTCACTAGAAAATTCAAAGCGGAGCTTGAAACGGAAACGAGGAGATGAAGAGCTTGGCGATGGCACCGAGACTTTCAACCCAAAGTATCTCACCAGTAGAGACTTGTTTGAACTCGAAGTACGTAAATACAAAATCAAGTTCCCGCTGCTCTCTTGCAAAACACTCGGGCTCTTCGCTGACTGTGGTTGGTATTTGGTAGATTAGCGACGTCTCCTTCCGAAGACACGTTCTCGTGCAGGCACTCATCGTCACCGACTTCCTTCTCTCATTAACTACGGAAGCCAAGGAGAAACATGCCGCTATAAACGCGCCGAATAGATCAGTCGTCTACAACGACCAACTAAGCGAAGAGGATGTAAGTCAATGCTACAATCGCTCCTCTGAACGCCACATCTCTAACGGCAAGATTTCTTCTTCTTCTTAACTAGGCGAAATGGGCTCTTGAAACGAAGTCTACCATATCGGATTACCTTAAGAAGGGTACCGATGGCCCTTACTTTTACCGTATGGTGGAGACAGTTCTGGCCAGAGACAAGAATTGGGTATTTTGGAAAATGGCTAGCTGTCCTCCCATCCAGCGAGAGCCCGTATCGGCAGCAATCTTCATCGAAGCCCGAGCGTCAGCACAACGCTCAGCGACTAGCAAGCGTCTGAGGCCAACGCCCATGGGTTCACTGTCGCTGGACTTCCTCAAAGACGGCGATGATGGTGTCTTGCTGCATCAGCTCAAGTCTTCTGAACGCTACCAACTTCCCGAGCTCGACAGCTTTCGACGGAAGATTGCCGACGACGAATTCGAGATTGGGATGCCCACGAATGAGCAGACAAAGGCAGCAGCCATCGCGGGCATATCCAGCAAAAGCTGGAGAGCCTTACGAATTGCCGCACGCTCCAAGCTCTCAGCCTTTGACAAGATCGAAGACCCCAAGAAAGTGGACATCATTTTCCACGAGCTCGACGAGTCGAATCAAGCGGGAGAAGACACAGAAGAGCCAGCAGCAGTAGCAGCAGAGGCCGAAATGCCTTCGAATCGCTCCCCCATCATCATTTCCGGGCCCAGAGCCGTCGGCAAGTCCGCCGTGATCAGCAGGCTTTGTGAGCAGCACAAGGGTGTATTTGTTCGCGTCGTCCGACACACCACCCGCAAGCCCTTGGACGGAGAAATCAATGGCAAAACCTTCCACTTCGTCAGTACGCAGGAATTCAACCAACTACGAGATGGAGACCGGCTTATTGAGTACGGAGACCGCGACGGCACGACATACGGCACAAGCAGTAAAGTCATTGATGCGATACAAGAATCAGGCAAGGTGCCCATCATGGAACTAGATGTAGAGGTACGTTGAAGAATATTGATCGAAATCCCGGCCCCCGCAATATGGCACTCTCACCTGACCTGCCGACCCGACCAATCTCATGCAAACATGACCAGAGGCAAGAAAAAAAGGGGGAAAGAACGTTAATCAAGGGAGAGAAAGAATCTAACTCACGCCCCCTAGGCTGCCCAATTCGCCAAAGACATGGCCTTCCCAGCCCGCTACATCCTCATCAAACCACCCCCCTCCCCCGAAACCTACAAACAGCGCCTCTCCTCCACCGGTCTCGACAGCCCTGCCGTGCAGCGCATCATGGATCAGATTCCATCCGACCTGGACCCCTCCAAAACGACCCAGCTTTTCGACCACAGCCCGTCCAATGTAGGTGATGTAGACACCGTGTCCGGGGCGCTAAGTGCATTCATCTATGGCAGGCCCATCACCAAGGTGAACAAGAGCGCTGCAGATGCGAATGGCGCGCCTGTCCAGGATGGGGAAGCAAATCAGCAGCAGCATTCGCAAACTGATGGAGCGAAAGGTGCGGATGGAGATGTGGTGATGGGGTGAATGCGCTGACTACGCCGCATAGATATGTTGAACAGTTTAGAGCTATACTAGAGAGAGGAAGGATGGACACTTTGTTGTGCAGGATGGGATACTTGGTTCTCTTTTGTTTGGTCGGGCGATTTATGTGAATGTGATGATATGTGAGTCTTTACGACATATCACGGACGTCTTACATGGCTGTGGCAATGATCATAGACTCAGATTTATCCTGCTCTGCCGCCTGACTATGATGGTGCATGATACCCTAGATACCAACATGACACCTTCTGTGAGATGAGCTCACCAATACGAACGTGCAAAAGGTCAATATTGCCTTTATACATATTTTTTTCTCCATTCAGACACAAGTGGGGGGTCTGAAGTTCAGAGAAACGGAGGAAACTGTTAGACGGAGAGACAACTAACATGCGCGGGCGGACGGGCAAGGTCAATATATATCCTGAAAGCTTAGAACATGCCGACAGATCTGGTGCGACGTTGACTCATTTCAAAACGCAAGCGAAACACGGTCCATAGTCAAGATTCCATTAATCAAAGTCATCTTGTTAAATGTCGTGACATCTCTACGGAGAATGTCTTGTTTACAACTATCCACGAATGAGGCCCACACCAACGGAATGGAACACAATGATAAACAGACACTGGAAGCAGTGACTGTCACTCGTGCCATCCACTTTACTCGTCGTCTTCTTCCTCAGAGTCCTCCTCAGACTCAGCCTCCTCAAGCCAGTCGAGGAAAGGCTTAGCTGCCTGGCGAATCTTACGGGACGTGTTCTTGTCAGTGTACTTCTTGCTAGCATGAGTGCCCCACTTGGTGACGACTTCCTCGCTGATGAGGTCGTGATGGTAGTACAGCTGGAGGATCTTGACAATCTGGGGCAGCATGTCGGGATCCTGGCTGGACAGTGATCCAATGAGACGCTCAGTGCCACCCAAAAGGGCCTTTTCATGGCGGTCGGAGCTGATGATCTGCAAAATTTGTTAGCATTTAGCTGAGAAGGGACAATTAAAGTTCTTCTTTCTTTGTTCTTCAATTTGGGACGGGGTTGATTTCCATCATGTGAGAGAATGCATACCTGCTTCAGCATGCCGGCACGCTTGGGAATCTGTGCGCAAATCTTCTTGTCAAAGATGGTCTGCACAAGAACCAAGACACTGCGATGCTTGGTCTCAATGCCCAGCTCCTTAGCCTTGAGATAAATCTCAATCGAATCGACCTGGTCAATGCTACCCTTGGCATGAGCCTCGCTCTGGATCCAGTCTCCAAACTCGTCATAGACGGTGTTGCCACCCTCGCCATCGTCGTCATCATCGCCGAGACTAAGCTTCTGCTTGAAATCACCGGGAAGCTGGGCCATGCGGGCCTTGACGGCTTCCTCGCTCATGTCCACAGCCCATTCGTCGTCCCTGACCTCAACGGCGACATCGTCGACCGTCTCGGCCTGCATCTTGTTGAACTCTTGGTCGCTGCCAGCGTCGCCATTGTCATCATCATTTTCGTTGGAGCCGTTCTCAGAGCCATCTTCGGCCCCACTTCCGGCACCAGTCTCGACGGCAGTGCCATTCTGCTTGGCCTTCTTGGCCGCCCTGCGCTCAGCCTTGTCTTTCTTGTTCTTCTTGCTCGGCTGATTCTTGAGGATGTATCCGCTGAGTTTGAGGCGAAGATCGACCATCGTGCGCTGACCGCAAGCCTTGCAATCAAGAAGTATACGTTCATTCTCAATCTTGACATCTGTTTCAGGATTCTTGCAACTCTTGCAAAGGACGAACTTGTTGATAAACCCGTCGAGATGATCCTGAAGCTTGCTTGCCTCGTGGGCACCGTTGATGATCCAGCGATCGTCCTTGGGGTCATGGTTGGTCATGGCGCCCAACTCAAAGCCGAAATACTTGATGATAAACGAAGCGGGCCGGGCAAGTGAAGCACCAACGCTGGAGACGTTGGGAATGACTGTCTTGATACCGTTGCCTTTTCCTTCAATCTTGGTCTGCAGACGCTCCATCTTGTAGCGATAGAAGGCGTCGCTGACATCGCGGCGAACATTGATGAGAGACATGATGACGGTATTTTTAGACGGTGTAGAAAGACGTGGACTGTCGTTTTTTGACTTAGTTGTATGCTGAACAACCGAGTTGAGCAGAACTTTAGAGTATTTGGGCTGCGAAGCGACAATTTTTGAGCAAGCTAGAGCGACGCTTTCGACATAAAGATAGGGCGAGGTCGTGAATGACTGATGTTGTTAGGCGAAGCCGTGTGAGCGGGACAAGATATATCAGAGCTCAACAAGATGATGCGGGTGTGACATGAGGCAAACCGGAGGCGATCTTATTCAACAGTAAGGTAGGCATGAACTCTAGTGCTCAAGTCTTCAGCCGTCGGAACAAATGTTCGGGCTACAAGGTTTCCGCGGTATGCGAAACAAATGCAGCTTGAAGAGGGGTCTGGGGTGAGGGAGCTGATCGTGCTGATACATAAACAGCAATATGCGCCCGATGAGTCGTTAAGTGGTGTGTTGTTCTGCTATGCAGGTATAAATGAAAAAGGGTACAGGAACAAGAGTTGTTATAACGGCGTTTCTGCTGTACGAGATTTTTCAACGTTCTCAACGAGTTTTGTCTGAAGGTCCGAGAAGTCAAGTCGTTGCAAGCGTGAAGGAGACAGAAGTAGAGCGGCAAACGTGGGTCAAACGCTGCAATGAGAGAAGAGTCAGCAGGGGTCGGAAAGACGGGGAGTCCGTCGTTTCTTTCTCTTTTCTTTCTGGTCTATGTCTCTGTTTCCCATCCGACTTTTTCTGACTTTCTGTCTTCCGTTTTCGGCCTTTCCGTCTTCTATCTTTCTTTGTTCCTTTCTTCTTTCCTTGGACACTTCTGGCTCATAGCATAGGGAGTTACTAACCGCAGCGGGACTTCGATTCGGCGATGAACGGATTTGTCCGAACAAAAACTGAGCTTTGTTGGGGTGTGTATTGCTGAAGCGAGGAAAAGGAAAAACGGGCAAGAAAAAAACAGGGCCACCGCAGCCGTTGAAGTGGCACGCAGAGGGCTGACGAAAAATGTGGACTGGATTTTGGGGCAGAAATTTCGACGGCGTGGCGTATGATGGGCTGAACCGTGAACGATGATGGGGTAACGTGGGGCCCGCCGAATCGAGGTCGGAGGGGCCCGTGCATGGAGGGGTTGCCAACGGGACCTGTTTTTGTACGGGAGTAGTATATACTCCGTACGGTACGGTCAATAGGTCTGTATGTACATAATATCAAACGCTACATTGTAACTCCAGCAAAACTTCAAAAAAGGCACCGCTTTGCGCCGTTTTGTCCCGACAAGCCGTTTTGCACGTTTTGTCGACGTCACGACGTGGAGAGCGTCGTGTCGAGTGCAAAAGTTAAATCCATCAATGACATCACAAGCATATCCGTAGGTAATTATCGTCACTTTTCAACAGGTACACAAGCACACGAGCATTCAAGCACTCATTCTGTTCACACATTCATGCACCAATGCACACGTGCACACATTGCAGCCGGGACAGGGTCATGAAGAAGTGAAGCGGAGGTGCTGGAACCTTTGCTGAGGCCTCAACGCCCAACTGTGCATTGAATATCCAATTGATCAGCCAGTCTCACCTGAATGAGCTGCCACCACTAACCATTGGCCCAATCATGTGCAAAACGAAAATGAAAGTCGTCATGCGCTTCCAATCCGAAGGAGTTGCATCCACTTTGGCCTGCCCGCTCCGACAAAACCCCCCCAATCCTGCTGCAGTACCGTCTTCTTTGCGTATAAATAAGTTACCCCAACTTCGGGCATTTCTGTTCAGACAGAGGATGGAACTCAAGAAGACACTTCTTGCCAAATGGACGCGTAGATATTAGCTGGTCAGACGTGGTCATCAATTCCGCCGTCATGGAGGAGTGCGCCGTGGTGTAATATTGCGAGTAAACGTCTCGAAGCAGTGTCTTCATCTCGGCGATCGCAAGGCTAACATAGATATCTTAGTCACTTCGACCTCTCTGCATTGTTTTTGGTGGAGAGGGGGTTGGAGGTTCTTTTCATGGGTTTTCTCGGGCGTATTGTCGACATGGTGATTGACTCAGACTTACTGTTTACCAATACAGCCTCTTCCCCCACCAGAAAACGAAAAGAGCAACCGTCTCCTGTCCGCATCTCCTTTGCTATCCATCCATCTGTCCGGATAGAATGTCTCCGGCTCCGGAAAGACATCTGTGTTCATGCGATGCACAGAATGCGGCTGGCAGCTGACCGTTGTCTTCTCCGGCAAAGAGAAGCCATCGATGATGCGGCCGCCCTGTGGTACCACCCGAGGCATCGACATGGGTATGGCGGGATAGCATCGCAGGCCTTCGCATAAGATGGCATCAAGGAAGGGAAGCTGATCGAGGGCAAGGTCTGTCTTATTCTGCAGCTCCTCTGACAGTCTTCGCTGCAGGTGTGCGGAGCGGCTTTGTGATAGCTCCCACATAAGATAGCAGAGTGTATCGCCTGTGGTGTCGATCCCTGCGACCATGTGGTCGAGGCACTCTGCTGCCCGGTCTATATGGTCCAGCATTCCCGTCTTGTCTTCCAGGCCGCTCATGAGCGTGAAGCTCGCGGTGTCGGTCGGCTTCGTCGTTTTGGTCCTTTCCAACACATAGTTGTCGGCCAGGGGCACAGAACGAGGCTTTGCCAACAGTGACAAGATTCCGGCAAAGACGTAATGCAGTGTTGGGATGTAGTGTGAGATGAGTCGGTCTGCAGAAGTTAACCAGCTTACGTGTCAGCTCTTTGTACGCGGGTAGTATCATGTCAAGTCACGCTATCTTCATTGGGGGGGTTGGCCATTGGGGGGAGTTTCAAGGCATGCTTACTCTGCAAGCTCTCGTCCGCGGCAATCTGGTACATCATTTCTTCATCTGCCTTGTTACCGATACAATCCGAGCCGTTGGGGTGAAACAGGTGGTGTGTAACACAGTCGCATGCATATGCATGAAGAGCTACTTGAATGTGAGCTGCCTGCCAACTAAATAGAAAGTCATCTGTAGGGAGCAAGCCTCGATCGCTTTGTACCTACGTATCTTTTGAAATGTATTAGCCGCGTGCGCTCTACACTTATTTTCCGTTGATCAACTCACAAATACATCTGTAGCAGAGCTACCTCCATGAGTGCACCGATGCAAGAACGCTTTTGACCGGTTTTGAATGCCTTCCAAGGATTTGCTGCGCATGACGTTGGTGTTTGCATATCGATCGGCGAGAATGCGCTTCCGTTTCGCATGCTGCAGCCAACCAGTCTAAGGGTTAATCCATCCAGTCTTTTTTTGTTCTTTCAAGGCTTTCGTCCCAAGTTTTGATTCGTTTTATTGTTTCAATGTTCAGAACGTTAAGAAGCACTTATTCTCACATCTGCCTTGTTCAATGTTGCGAACATTGTCCTGTCATCATACGTCAGTCGCAACGAGCATAGTCAGATAAATTGGGCACGCCCCCAAATAAAAGTACGAACCTTCTTCCATAGATTTTGAAAAGATTGTAGAACTGGGATTTGTCATATCCACTTCCTCCTGAGCAGTATATCTCCTTCAGCGCCGCCCCTGACGTGAAGGAGACTTCGTTCGGTGCGATCCGGACCACAGGCCCATACTTGACATGCAAAGCGTGTATGTATAGCGTTCTGGCGGCATGAATTTCTTTCCATTTTAGCAACAGCGATGTGAAGAGGCTGATAGTCGGACCAGGAATTTTACGTAGCGGCGAAGCAAGGCGTCTCGTGACACGCACCCCGATTAGGACGAGAGCAGCGATGGCAAGGTACACCGGCGACAAAAGAATCATGTTGGAGTATTCAAGTCTGGACGAGACTGGTCATTGGTATTCAGTGTCGTCGGTGTCCTTTTAAGTTAAAATGTTAAACGACGGCAAATATGTCGGGTTATAAAAATCCATCCGTATCGAGTGATGGAGTCTGGGACGGCGCCGACTCTTATCTACAGGTCTGGGCGACAGACGGAGCGGCGATACGGCGACCATCGGACCCGCGGCGGCGATGACTCGGGCTGTTCACCTTTCCACCAAAAAGCCTGGCTTGGCTGCCTAGCCGATTGAGTTTCTTTGGCTGATGCTGACGATGCTCTCCCATAGTGCCTTAAACTTGATGGTGCGCCCCGCGGCATCGGCCAATTGTCTCCAAGCTAGGTATTCATGCTTGGGCCATTCAGCTCGGAACTCGCAACCCCGAGAAGTCAAGCCGCTGAGGCTAGGTGATCTGTATCGCGACAGTTGGTTGCTGATCACGAGCTGGTTTCTCATGGACCACCAATCGTGGGATTCCATCTTTTAAGTTGTGGAGACAGTGCGCTGGCTGCTCCTTTGATGTATTTTTGCCGTTAATGGCAGTTGGCTTGCAGCTTCTCCGTACGAGGCGTTGATGGGTGTGATTTGCATTTCTATAGTTTTCGGTCGACGGATCAGATGCCACGCGTGACAGAGAAATGACAAAAAGGGTCTCGGATTCATTAGCAACACGGCGTACACTCTAACACAGTATAAGTGACACGCATGATTCCAGCGGCGTGACGGGCAAAGATTGAGATTTGGCGGCGAATTGGCCGACTACGTACAGGGTAAGTCGGCTACGTGCGGTTCGCGAACTTGTAGCATCCTTGTCAACTTTGGCGAACTCCCGTCGTTGTTTCTTACCACCAAGGGCTGATTGATCTGATTTCTCTGTCAGAGACCTGGGGCCAAATGTCGAAAAAAGGCCAATCGACTGGCTTGATGTGAAGTCGGGGGCGACAAGAACTTGGTATCATCACGGCCGCGTACAAACTGGCGAGGGATGTGATGTGTTAGATATCTGCGTGTGCTGGTAGAATCGCGGCCGGTGGCCTGGTCATCGTGCAACATGAGGAGCGCGCTGATGTCAGTTACCTAGATGTCCCCGATGATGCGGTCTGCCAGTCTGGTCCTACCAATCCTCAAGACGAGGTAAATATTGAATATACGGAGTACAACTTGTGAGTGTAGGTAGGTACCTATCTAGGTAGGTACACACATGCTGTTTGACATGTACATACATACATACCTACATACGATTCACGAACCGTTAACTTACTAAATAAAGGGGCCCCTTTTCCCATTGGCAAGAGGGCAGACACCCCGGTTTCTTCGACTGTAGAGGCAGTAACAGCCTAACAGGCATGATTCATGAAAATGCGATGAAAGACCCATTTCCGTGCCGACCACGATGTGCTACATACCGTGAGCTATATTTATACCTGTGCATCACGGCGTAGGTATCACGACATGGATCAATACCTAGATCCTTCAATGCGATTGCGCAGCTGAACATGTACATACATACGGAGTACATACCTACGTACGTACATGCATGGTACCTGTCAAGTGCACACCTCCTACGTTCGTGCATATGTAGCAAAGGTATGTATCCAATCGTAGCAGCTGCGTACCTACCTTGCTCACGAATTGCGTCCGGACCGATCACCGACTTGCCCCTGCATGAGCTGTCGCAGCGGGATGTCAGCATCGACGCTTATGTTGCGAGACAAGCCGGTAAATCCGATCGGGCTTTCAGGATAAACAGTGAGCAGGAAACTAGGATTTTGACAATCAACACCAAGGGGGGTTCATTGCGCCCTGTAGCCGTGAGCTGTCTACGTGCTCCGTATGAAGGAGTGTGATGAGGAAGATGGTCTGACAGGTCTGTAGACTGTAGGTAATACGGAGTAGGTAATAATAATAGAGCCTTATCGTCTTGCTGTTGGCAAAGGCCGACTTGGCGGTGTTGGTTGGTCGGCTGATATTGGCTGGTATGTATGTACTGGCTGGCCCTGGCCTGTCAAGTGACTTCAGGCACTCGTCTCGCCTCTTCGCCTCGTGCTCGTCTGGTTGTCGATTCATGCTCGTCTCGTGGTCGTTGTCATGCTCTTCTCCCAGAGTCCTAGCAACCGCCGCGGCGCCGCAGACCCCCCCGTCCGGCCCGTCAGTGTCTGAGTGAGGGGTTTGGCTGAGCCCCCAAAAGGAGCGCGTTGGCGCGTGGCGGAGGAGAGACAACTCACCTTTTGCAGACGTGCCTTTCAGGAATAGCATCAGCATTGTCTATCCCGGTCGAGCCCCGGTCCTTCGTTTTTTCCCTGCACGTCATCCCAGGTGCATCCAGCGAAGCCAAGAATGCCCAGCTTCGGCCGTCTGGGCAAACACAACCGGTCGCAGCACGCGCTGTCCGAACAGCTGTCGACGGCGGCCGCGACATCTGGAATCGCCCAGCCAAGACAGCCGCAGGGTGGCTCCAGCGACGACCTCACAGTGTTGGCGGACGCGCAGCAGCTGCGGCAGGTGCAACAACAACCGCAACACCAACAGCTGCAACAGCTGCCGCACCATCATCATCCTCATCAACAGCCACAACCGCAGCCGCAGTCGGCCCCCTCTCTTCGCCTTTATACCCAGGCGAGAGCGGCCAATCTCTCTCCCTCCTTGCAAACTTCTAGTCCTGGCGGCTCACCCCCTTTTGATGGCCAGCAGCCGCAGACGCCCATAGGCTTTGATCCCGCCGTCAGTCGGTCACAGAGCAAGCGCCAAGGGAGCCGGACCCGCCTCGCCTCTCAGCAGCAGCAGCAGCAGCAGCAGCAACAACACCCGGTGTACGACGACTTCCCCGGCCAGGGGGCGTATCAACTACAACATCAAAACCTCGGGCAACAACAGTCATCACCTGCGTCCGTTGCTCCTCCAAAGCGTTCGACTCGCCAGTTGATCAAGGATATATTTGGCTCCAGCCGTGAGTCGCACGACGCTCAGCAACAGCCACCACAGCCACAGCCTTCATCACAATCAGCAAGCCATAGCCCCATTGGGCCTTACGATAGCACAGCTGGACTTGCTCTTAGGCCTTCCAAGAGGGTAAGAAACGCTCCTCCGGAGACAAGCTTGCCGAAGTTAAAGCCTAACATCGACTTTCCAATGCAGGGCTCCCGGATCTTCGTGAACCAAGAAAGTGCTCGCCAAGTATCATATGAGCATCTCGACACATCTCCGCACGACCAACTCTATCAGCCGCCAGATCATCCACCCCCACATCATCAGCAGCAAGCCCCGCCACCGTTGCAACAGCATCAGCCTCAGCCACAGTCGCTGCAACGTCGAGGTACCACCCGAATTCAGGAACGACAAGCTCAATTCGAATCACACCAACAGCAACCACCACCGCAACAGACCCATTCGAAACATCAGTCGCCGCCGAAGCAAGCTGCAAATTGCGATCAGGGGGCTCTTCAACAACCTCAGCACCATCCTCATTTCCCCGCCCACTCACCTCAGAGCTCACATCCGCCAAGTGGGGAGTCTCACATCGTGACGACTCAGCTCGACAAGAGTCGCCATTTCCAAAACGCGGAAACCATTTCGCAATTGTCGCACGACTCTTCCGTCACTGATTCAGAATCTCGGTCTTCCTTTTCCTTACAGCTACCGCATCAAGCGAGGCAAGCCCAAAACACTCTCCACGGGTCAGCGCAATCTCGCGACGCCACTGTCAACTTTTCAACCCGGCAAGGGGCCGGTCTCCAAGATCACGACTTCGCTGAAATGGCGCCATCAGGAGCTGGTGGCGGTTCTCAGTCGGGTCGTCGTGGAACAGATGCTGATAGGGGACTTCGTGGACAAGTCGAACCCCCCCCTGGACCGCCACCTGGATACCACCATCAAGGTAGAATACCTCTGAATGCCACGAGTGCTGCACCACCTCCTGGCAAAGTTGTGCTGCCAAACTCAGACAGCTTTGGAACCAATGTTTTGTCAGTATGTTGATACATGTCCAGGTATAGACCAAGGCCGCCAGAGCCCGCAACCATCATTAGACCGAGACCCCGAGCTCGAAAAGCAATTCAAAGATCTTCGTGAGTTTGGCGGCTTTCTTGTTTTCTTCTTCTCACTTATACCCTGCCCCGAACTGTCACGGGCTCAATGTATTGTTGAGTTGCTTACACTGAGAAGTCACCAAGTACAAGAATGTCAAGCGTTTATATTTCGATGGCAAATCTCAAATAGAACATTTGAGTGGTCAAGTTGAGCAGTTGCAAAATGCCGTTGCCAAGCAACGCATGTCTCAGTCACGCACAGCGTGGGATGACAGCGAGTACTCGACGAGATTTAACCGCCTCAATGGAGCCATCATCAACCTCGCTTTTAACATCAGAAAAGACTGGCGCAGTCTGCCTACGTGGGTGGAAAGATTCGTGAGCACAGACGCTTTGAAAACGGGAAAGCAGGAGATGACAGCTGTTGGTCGTGCCGTCGTGTCCAGGTGGCTGGTGGACGAAGTATTTCTTAAATGCTTCCATCCTGCACTAGACGAAGCTCTTAGCGCACAGCTGAAGGAAATCGAGAAGAGCATCCGAGGAAACTCGTACACCTTACATAGCCAAGAGGAGTTCGATGCACTGACTGCCAAAGTGGTTGATTGGAGAATGACGACGCTGGACGGGCTGCAAAAGAAGCTTGAATCTACCACAGCAACGGAAAACCGGACGGCGCTGACGAATAAGATTACGGCAAATTTGACTGCCTATCTGCATCAGTTCCTCAGTACGCCGCCTCCCCCGGGGGTGGCGGGAAGCACGTCGGTCATTGCCGAATTGGCAGTTGCCATTGCCGCCAACCTGCCCTTAGAAAGTCGAGATGTAGCCATCATGTATCCCCTGCCAGGAGACGCCGTGCAAACGAACATCATGCAGGTTGAGCAACCGGGGCTACCGCCACTGGACAAGCACCAAGAGTTTAGCAGTGACACAGATTCAGGCGAGGACATGGAGGAAAGAGATCAGAATGGTAAGTCAAGACTCCTTTACTCCTCACTTGATTGGTGAATATTGAAAAAGACACACATTATGGTTGCTTATGGAGTAGACGATTACTGACAGAGACGCTCTTACAGGACTGCCCAGAGCCTCGAAGAAAGTACGATTTGCGGGATTTGTTGCTTTGGAAGTAAGAGGGCGACAGGTGCTCGCCAAGGCGCCTGTCTGGACATTGCGCGGTTGATCAGTTGACTCGGTAACCGCAAGGACAGGGTCAGGTGGAGAGCCACGCTTCGAAGCACTGATCGAAAGACTCCTTCTTTGGCCTTCTTTCTCTTTACTTTACTTTGGCGAATGTTTAATTTTTGAGGGAGAAGGCGCCGCGATCGAAGACGGGCTGCGATCCAGCGCGGTTTCTGCACAAGTGAAATCCGGCAGCGATGAGGCGCAGCGAAATGGCCTATCGGTTGCAGAGTGTGTTCCTAGGACAGGAGCTTGGTGTCGGTATCCCGATGTACGCCAGGAAGCGCGGACGGGAGGTCGAAGCTCCCGTCGAAGGAACCCACTCTACGCATCTAAGAGGGCCATCTTCCGTCGCCGATCCTTCACTTCAACAGAGACACGCACTGGAAATTGTGGTCCATCTTCGACCGCGCCACCTCCAATCTAGATAAGGGCAGCCATCGGGGAAAAGGAGTTTGAGAGATTATCAGCCGAGATATCACGAGCATAAGGAAAAGCGACGAAGTTTTGGTGGCCAATTGGCTTGTTTCATATGAAGAGTATAATGATTGAACCTTTCTTTGCGTAGATATGCCAAAAGAAAGCTTTGATCTTCTTCGACTGAGCTATCAACAGCAATTTGTGACTGTTGAGACGTTACATTCTCAGTCAGGAGTCCGCCAAGGACGAAGCAAAGCTGAGGTGTCTTGCCATGAAAGCGCATGTGTGATGGTGGCGCCGAGCTATTTGCCTCTTTGCGCTATTTGGTGGTCGCCGAGATGAGTTATGAGTAATAACGAGTCAACGACTGACGACATGACCGATGATGACTGGTAAAAAGGAGACGGGGGGGAGGGATCAAGATGCCGTTGGGCGGTGCATCGTCGTCCGGTCGTCAGTGGGTGGGGTCTATGGGTTGTAAGTTGTAACTTGTAACTTGTAAGAGTCACACTTTGATGCCGAGATGGTGGGGTTTGCCGGTGTGTACCAGAAACTTCGCTGCCGCCACGCAGCGGCCCTTGGGTTATAAGTAATGGGTTGGAAGAGTCACAATAACTCACACTACATATGACCAGATTTGACAAGGAAGCACAGTCATAGGTAGGTAGCAAATCAACTGAGAGACCGATGCAAAAGGACCCAAATCAGACAGTCAGAGTATCCGCTTTCGTCGCGGCAACCTGGGAGGTCGGTACATATGTACCTCCTAGGAGGTACCCAGTACATAAAGCCCACTGGCGCACCTTCCCTGACAAGGCCTTGGGAGGGGAAAACCCAGATACAGCTGATAGGTACATACACCAACCAGAGGCGCCTTTTTTTCTCCATCTTCTCGCCATCATCTTCGCGTCCAACACGACCAACCCCTTCCAGACTACTGCCAGACAGACAGAAACAATTCTAGACCTACCCATTCACGAACAGAACCAAGGATCCCCGATCATGGCTGTCCGAGCTCAGTTTGAGAACTCCAACGAGTACGTTTTGCCTCGATTGATAGAACACGGCTTCAACCCCGCCCCCGCCATCTAAATAGGCAAAGCATAGATGGCGATAGAGGGCGTCGGACAAACAACCGATCAAGATGCATTAGCTGACACTTGTTTTTCCTTTCATCACAGAGTTGGCGTCTTCGCGACGCTCACCAACTCATATGCCCTGGTGGCCCTCGGTGCTAGCGAAAACTTCTACAGTGTCTTTGAGGCGGAGCTCCAAGATGTCGTGCCCACAGTCCGCACAACCATTGCCGGAACTCGCATCATTGGCCGATTAACAGCCGGCAACCGAAAAGGTCTCCTTGTGCCCACCACCACTACCGACCAGGAACTGCAACATCTGCGCAATTCTCTACCCGATGCCGTGCGCATCCAGCGCATTGAAGAACGCCTCTCTGCCCTCGGCAACGTCATTGCCACCAACGACCACATTGCACTGGTGCACCCAGATCTCGAGCGTGAGACGGAAGAAATCATTGCCGACGTGCTCGGTGTTGAGGTCTTCCGACAGACCGTCGCGGACAATGTTCTTGTCGGTAGCTACATGAGCCTGTCGAATCAGGGTGGTCTGGTGCATCCCAAGACGAGTATTCAGGACCAAGACGAGCTGTCGAGCTTGCTCCAAGTTCCTCTGGTGGCCGGTAGTGTCAACCGCGGCAGCAATGTCGTTGGCGCGGGCATGGTTGTCAATGACTGGCTGGCTGTTACGGGTCTCGACACGACCGCCACGGAGCTCAGTGTTATTGAGAGTGTGTTTAGACTCGGCGAAGGGCTGGGGCCTAGCAACATCAACACAAGCATGAAGGATACCATGGTCGAAAGTTTTTACTGAGAGGCTTTGCCAAAAAAGTTAGCGGCGGCTTCTTATTAGGTTTTTTCTGCATCTAGTCGGCACTGGATTGAGATTAGATGGACCTTTTGTGTTTGTTTGGCATTCTTTCTTTCTTCTCTCGGTGTTGGTTTCTATACTTCGCAATGATATATGTATATCTTGGGACAACGGTGTTTGGCATCAAAATTTCATGAATCAACCCTCTGGGCATGATGCTGTGTATTTGGGTTTTCTGCTTACCCATGATGAAGGATAGCAGGAGATTTGTATCACACATACTCTTTCCCTCTTAAAAAAGGAATATTTACGGGGGAAGGCATGCAAGAATTTTTGCGTGATGCGTATTTTATGGTGGCTCATGACATGCCTACTTCTATTTTTAACATTACAAGTCGTGAACGAAATATGCTACATATCACAAGTAGTCCAATGGCCACCATCATCACATCAACCGCCTCGTCCACAGTCCGTCCTGACTCCTGACTCGTGAGTCGTAGACTCGTAGGTACTTCTGCTCCTCTGTGCGGCCGAGCCCACCGCCTGCCATATTAGTCCCTTTTCAGTTCTGCCCGTCGTCGAGTTTAGGTACCTAGCCAATGTAGCTTTGACCCTCCAAGAAAGCAAAGCATACCTACTACATGGGACAACATCGCAACACGAACTTCGGGAAGCATAATCGTCGAGGAGAAAGTTTACGAAGCACGATCACAATTCGATAAAAGAGACCAAGAAGAGAAAAACGAAATACAGGGAAGGACGGGAAAAAGAACGTCCAGCACAGCACGTACGAACCACACTTACATGTTCTCTCTCTGAGAATCAACTTGGACTCGCATATTACCTAGACGTGAAGCATATCGAACGCATCTTGTCTTCCGAAGACCCAAGCCTCACCTGTCCTGTACAACTACCACAATCATGACCATGCCTTCCTCGGGCCAAGAGCCCTCTCATCTCGACCCATCCGAGCTCGGCACCAAAGAATAGTTAGTACGCTCACCCGCCTCCCCCCTTCCCCTTGTGACTCGTCGCATTAGCCTCCTCCCCCAAAGCCATTCTCCCCCAAAAGTCAAAGGCGCGAAAATCATCTCAATTCACCTGCGAAAAGGCGTTCCCTTTCCCAAATCTGATCCTTACTAACTCGTAAGAAATGTCCCTCTCCCCAAATATAGCTGGAACGCCCTCTACACCCGCGAACTCACAAACCACGCCTCCAACACCACCGACATCGGCACCGTCTGGTTCGACGACTCCGACGCAGAAGCCAAAATGGTACACTTTCTGAACCAGCTCCCAGACCAACACGACGACGGCGCCTTCTCCAAAGAAACAACCTCGTTCCTCGATCTAGGCTGCGGCAACGGCTCCATGCTCTTCACCCTCCGCGAAAACGGCTGGTCCGGCCAAGCCCTCGGCGTAGACTACAGCCCCCAGAGCGTGCAATTAGCGCGGCAAGTCTGCGTGGCTAAGGCAGAGGAAGTCGCGCAGTCCGGTGGGGAGGTACTTCCTCCGGTGCGGTTCGCGGAATGGGACATCATGAATGGGTCGTATGAGACGGTGCGCGCACACGAGACGGGGCCTGAGTCGGAGAATCATGAAGCCTGGGATATTGTCCTGGATAAGGGAACCTTTGATGCGGTGTCTTTGTCGGAGGAGCGCACAGAGTCGGGGAGGAGGTTGTGTGAGGTATACCCCGAGAGGGTGCTGCCTCTGCTTCGAAAAGGGGGCTTGTTCTTGATTACGAGTTGTAATTGGACAGAGGACGAATTGACGAAATGGTTCGCGGTTGGGAGCCGTGATGGGGAGGACGGTGCTTCCCGAGAAGAGGGTAGGTTTGTGCCCGCGGGGAGAGTCCAGTACCGGACGTTCAGCTTTGGGGGCGTCAAGGGCCAGACAACTAGTACGCTGTGTTTTCGCAAAGTGTGAGTGAGGCGGAAGCTGTGATGTCTTGTCCATTGTCCATAGAGAGAATAGAGCATGGAAGCGATGAGTGGCGTACGCCAGGAGGGAAACATAGACTTTGGATACCCGTAGCTGATTGTTGTGATGGTGTCTTTCCCCCCGGGGGGGGGGGGGGGGGGGGGGGGGGGG
>SRQG01000195.1:0-51974 GCA_018360325.1 Claviceps aff. humidiphila group G2b
TCAGCGGAGGTAGCGGTGCGGGATCCATCTGAGACGCTCACGATAGCAGTGCTTGATTCGGATGCGGATGCTCCTGGAACATCACTATAGGTGGACGGGATTGGAGTTTGCGAGCTTCCAGCACCATCTGCGCTTCCACTGGATTCAGGTCCGGCCTTCGTCCGACCATCGTCCGTGGTAACTGTGCGAGATCCATCTGAGAGGGTGACGACGGAAAAGCTTGCCTCGGACACAGATACTCCTGGAACGTCACTGTAGATGGACGGAATTGGAGTTTGCGAGCTTCCAGCACCATCTGCGCTTCCACTGGACTGAGGCCCGGCCTTCGTCCGAACCTCGACCGTAGTAGCTGTTCGAGATCCATCTGAGAGGGTGACGACGGAAAAGCTTGCCTCGGACACAGATACTCCTGGAACGTCACTGTAGATGGACGGGATTGGAGTTTGCGAGCTTCCAGCACGCTCTGAGCTTCCACTGGATTCAGGCCCGGCCTTCGTCCGAACCTGGACTGTAGTAGCTGTGCGAGATCCATCTGAGAGGGTGACGACGGAAAAGCTCGCCTCGGATACGGATACTCCCGGAACATCAGCGGAGGTAGCTGTTCGGGATTCATCTGAGAAGGTGACGACGGAAAAGCTCGCCTCGGATACGGATGCTCCTGGAACGTCACCGTAGTCACCATATGTGGTTGTTGCGGATGGAAATGGAGTGTGCGGGCTTTGAGACTCGGCCGTATCAATGTTGATCCGGGACGATGGGGAAGGCTGAGAGGTAAATTTATCCTGCAAGGGCGTTTCAAGACTGCTTGATTCGGGCGTAGGCGTGCCACTGGCACTTTCGCTTGCGTATTTGTATTTGTCTCCCGTCTTGCTGTCGCTTGGAATCGATCCCGGTTCAGAGCCCTCCGGTACACTTTGGGTTATTGGACTCGTGGTGAAGCTCCCGGGAAAAACACTTTCCGCGCTTGATACCGGGCCGCTTGGAATCGATCCCGGTTCAGATGTCGTGGGAGAAACACTTTCCGTGCTTGATGTCGGGACGCTTGTGATTGGCCCCGACGAGCTGGGGCTTTCACTGGTCGTTTCAATAGCAGGCGCCGACGATGCAGGGGTCTTTGTCTTCGAGATACTCCGGCCACAGTTCAAACTAGTCACGATTCCAATTAGCGCCAGAATTAAAGCCGGCGTTTATTTCCGCCACGATTCCTCTCTCATATCTACGTACCGGGAACGAGTCTGTGACTCCTCATATGTGAGGGTAATCACAGTTTTGAAGAGACCTGGACGATGAACGGTGAGGGTTTTCCCATGGCAAATAACAATCTTCGTAGGTCTGGGACAGTGCGTCCTAATGAAGACAGGTAATTCTGTCAGTATCTTGACAGGCTGAATGGTCATGGTAGCCACTGGCGCGACTGCCATTGCATCATCCATGGGCTTCGCCTGCGCGAAGCCATAATTCAAGGCAAGGAAGGCCGACACCCAAAAGGATGACGGTGCCATCATCGTTCTTCTCCACCGCTGAAACGGCCAGAAGGGCGTAGTTGAAGCTACGAATTAGAACGGATCAAGGTAAAAACTACCACAATGAGGAACAGAAAAGAGAATGTGAAATAGCAAAGAAGATAGGAATCAAAAAGTACACACGCCGTATTGTAGGGACAATTAGCGGAATACGTATGCCGAGCGGAGCGCGCGATCCTTTTTTGGATGTGTCACTGTTATTATATATGTTGATTGCCTGATCATGGGGGGCACTACACGCAAAGCAGACAGAGAGATCATCGCCTTCTTGTTGACAACAGACAACACCATCTAATCTACTTGGGGTCCATCTGCATACGCTTTTGGGAACAATGACTTCAGCTTGGTTGACCAACAACATCTGGCACCATTCCTTAGAGAAGGTGAAACAAGACAAGAATTCGTCCGAGTCGACCTGGTGACTGAAAACGGACGACGTTACGACTCTGAATTATGGTGTTGGGCAGAATCATGCCTTTTCGCGAGCAGGTTGCCCGTTAGTGTGTGAATCGTGCGAAGAAAGGTACATAATCAGCATTCCACCACCCGTCCCAGATGCCACTGGATGGCCACGATCGAAACTTCTCGATACGTATGATGGGGCTTTTCTGTTCGAAAAGAGGCCAACCTGAGATTGAAACGGGTTTTCACGATTGTGCTTGGTACTGGCTTGATGTTTGCAATGATCTTATTTAATATCACCGATCCCAGTGCCCGGAACGATTTCCGGAAAAATACAAACTCTGCTGGCTGGTTAGCCGCATTCTGATTCCTGTTTTCAGACGAACAGGTTGCTGAGTGAGGATGTGAGCACTGAGGATGCCTTTGGAACTTGTTGTGGGCCTACGCTTGCGGCCCTCTTTCGTTTTCTGCCTCCTCTGGGTATGAGCTCCCTTGTGAGCGAAAACAGTGTTTCTTTCGCCCTCCCACGCAATGTCTGAGAACCTCAGAACAATGACGCACTCGAAGTTCTGCGCTCGAGAAAAATATGGTCTTGGAAAATCTGGGTTAGTTCAAATCCAATGAAATTGAATGTTATTTTTGTCGCCTTGTCTCATCATACTGTTCACCTACATTCTGATCAACTGGGGACCCATTCCTCCCGTTTAGGGTGCTCGTGAAGATCCATCTTTGCAGTACTAGAAGACATCATTTCCGTGACCCGTCCTACAGCCTGATTATTTCCCAGGCTCATATTTCCCTGTGGAAGAGGCTACGACTTGCCCTGTCTCCTCATCCTCTTATACCATTGTTCTTTTCACTTTCTCTTGAAAACAGTCTTTCTCGTCATTTCGTCTTGACACACATTTTCACAATGCGTCACACAACGCTTGTGTTGGCTATCTTGCCACTTCTCACCAATTTCGGCGCCGATGCCGCTCAAAATGATCGGAACTGCCATGCAGCATCAACGACTACTGAATTCCTTCCCGAATTTACGTCCAGAGTCATGGGACGCGGAATGAGATGGGATCACAGCTGGGGCCACAGATGCCCCCGACCTAAGCATGTTGGAGGGAACGGGAACGGATACGGAGGATACGGGAACGGGTATGGAGGATACGGGAACGGGTATGGAGGATACGGGAACGGGTATGGAGGATACGGGAACGGGTACGGAGGGTATGGGAAAGGGAACGGAGGATATGGGAACGGGTACGGAGGATACGGGCACGGGTCCGGATACGGGTATGGACATCATCACCACGGAGGCAACGGCGGCTATGGCGGCGTTCTCATTGCCAATGGTGGCAACGGAGGTGCTCACGGCGGCCACGGCGGCAATGGAGGCAAGCTGCAGGCCGATGGCGGCAAGGGAGGTATTGATGGAGGCCGTGGAGGCGATGGAGGCCAACTTCATGCCAATGGTGGTAATGGAGGCACTGAAGGCGGCGATGGTGGTGATGGCGGTGTTCTCTCGGCCAACGGCGGCGACGGCGGTGATGCAGGTGAGCAGGGAATCACCGGCGACGGAGGTGACGGAGGTTTTCTCGAGGCCAATGGAGGTGATGGATTCGATGGAGGCAAGGGTGGTAATGGTGGTAACCTGGAGGCGCATGGAGGCGACGTTGGCCGCGATGTCGCCATCGAATCTGAGTTCCCGAGCGAAAGCGATCATGGCTACGGGCTGCCTCCTGCTTACACAGAAAGCGATCATGGCGATGGATTGCCTCCTGTTTACACAGAAAGCGATCATGGCGACGGGTTGCCTCCTGCTTACACAGACAGCCAGAAAATCGAAATGCTTCCCATTCCTACGGAGTTTGTGAGCGAGGACGTCCCTCCTTTTTCCACGAGCGTTGAGGAAATTGCAGCACTTCCAACTTCCCCCAATACTGTGGGCCAAGAGATATTTCCTACTTCCGCGCCCAACTCTACACCACCTTCAAATATTGTAGATACCGCAGACAAAGACGACGCCGACGACGACGACGGATTTCCTTCCGGGGATCGATCAACTGCTGCACGAATCGGATTTCCTGAAGGCGTTGCCGATGGCTACGACCTCAACCTGGCCGCCCGCTCTAATAATGACAACCCCGAGCAAGTCACCGTCAGCGGCGGTATTTCCCTCGGGCCCGGCCTCGTCCTCACGTACGGCCTGGCGGTGGTCGCGGGCATCCTCGCGCAATGATTGTTGCACGGACGCGTCTTCAATCCACGACGACATCCTGCAAAAATATCCAGGACACGTCATTTCGTTCATTGGCCACATAAAGGTGCGGGCCGCCGTCCGGCCCGGACCATTCCTGTAAGACCATTGGCTGGAGCGTTGGGGCCTGCGTGTCATTTCAAATTTGATATAGGAGAGGTGGTATTGGATCAATGGATACAATTGTTTTTGGCCGTTGAATTTTCGTTCTGCATAATCTGCACATCTACTTAGAAACATAATTTTGTCGATACACTCTTTACTTAGAGATGCAATCATGCAACATTAAAATTCTGTATGGTTCCATCACTGGTACATAGGTACTATGTTACATGTATACAGTATGTTGCATGTACCTAGATGCTATGTTGTGGATGGAGAAGCCAAACAGGCGTAACAAAACCGGCGATTCAAGTCCCGTCACGATGACATAGATGATAGGTAAGTGTGTCCCACAAAGCGCACTCCTCCAGGCCAGCCTGTGCGGCTGTGCCGTTCCTGGCGTTCCTGGGCAACCTTAATGACAGCCACGGATTTTCGCGTCCGGACTTTGGATTCAATTCCAAGCCGGGACTGGAATGGCGCTCTCCACATTCCAGCTCTCGGTTGTGGCGCCATCAGACACTGCGTTGAGAACTTGAGCTTCGGCCAAGAGACAGTTTTTTTACCCGTCTCGCCACGTCCCACCGTTATGCACATACGGAGTACACGAACTTGAATGCTGGGTGTCCTTGTACCTACGGTAATCTACGGTAATAACCTACCTACCTACATGGAGTATGGTGAAGTGAGGGGAGGTCATTAGGTGTGTAGGTGAATTGAGACGGCAGATACCTACCTAATGTATTGATTGCATCTTATCTGTGCATGTGAATGCTCTCTTCACCGGCAATTGCAGGCCTCAAATCACGAGTGGAGGATGACGGTGTTGTCTCACTTGCTGCATATGCAGTTTTGGCTGAATGTACGGAGTACATACCTTAGGTACCTAGTCCGTTTTCTCTTCTCTGCTCCCCCCTTTTTCTTGTTTTTTCTTGTTACCTTTGGCAGCACGGGCCGGAAGACGTTCGTCGGCTCCCATGTTGTAGTATGTAGGTTAGGTACTCCATCACAAGGGAGAGATGTACGAATCATGTCTTTCGAGACACCATATTACATCGTCCTTTTGTCTTGTTTTCAGTCGAAGGCGATGGCAATAACGACCAACCCCTGGGTCCAGAGTACGCAGTACGCCGATGCGAAAGAATACAGAGCCTAGACATCTGCAGCAAGGGCAAGAAAGTCGCTCGTTAGGTATGTACATAGCAGGCAATCGTCCTTGGCATTCTCGTCGACGTCGTCGTATTCCTGCAGGTCTACATGATAAGTGCAGCATCTAAGTATGCAGCAGTATCTGAGCGTCTGATCCCCCACATCAACATGCAGACGCCTGCCGGTTGCTACCCCGACTGATATCGGCGGTCTGACACCATTGAGTGAACTGGACGGTATGTAGTCATGTTGCGCTCACGGATGGAACCTTTCAAATTGATCGACGTGCTGCCGGAACCCCTGGCCGCATGAAGCTATCTCCAGGCCGCTCGGACGGGTACATATTGGCATTGAACGATCTGAAAAAGAATCTTACCCGCCTCGATTTCCTCCTTCTCTCCTTCTCGCTCTCATTGAGATCCTCGAGGCCTGGTCCCAATCAGATTCTTCCGGGTTCATTTTGCGGTGTGTGTTCTGGCCGAAAAAGCGTCAAGTTTTGCCGTCATCCCCGCGCAAGACATGATGCTCCCCAATCACCGCATATGCCTCCAGTACGGCCTTCTGCTATCCTCCGCCTTTGCAGCCCTCGCCACCAGCGTAGACGACACACCTGGTCCCAGACTTGGCGCTGTCGCTTCTGAGAACAGCGTCTGCAGCAGAATCGGCACGCGCCTTTTGGAAGATGGCGGAAATGCCGTCGACGCCCTAGTCGGCACCGTGTTCTGCGTCGGCACCGTGGCGATGTACCATTCTGGCATCGGTGGCGGCGGCTTCCTTCTACTGAGAAAGCCTAATGGATCCTACGAGTCTGTAGACTTTCGCGAGTCGGCGCCGGCTGCAGCGTTTGAGGACATGTTCAAACACGATGTCAACGCCAGTTTATTCGGCGGTTTGGCCAGGTAAGACAGAGCTTGGGGTGTCTTACGGGACTTGGATGTCTTTTCTTCTGATAGGTTCCATATCAGATGTGATCGTCTTGTTTGACTGACAGGATATCCTTTTCTCGTTCTCTTTTCCGCTTTGTTTGTGATTCCCCGTCAACTTCAGCGCAGTGCCAGGCGAGCTTCGAGCCACAGAATACGTTCATAAAAAATACGGAAAGCTCGAATGGGCTGATGTCATCGCGCCATCCATAAAACTCGCACGACGGGGCTTCGTGGTACATGAAGATCTAGTAAGGTATGATTGCTTGCTTGGCTTTGATTCGAAAAAGGGAGGACAGCCCTCTTTCTCCCGAGTCCTCTTTCCCTCATCTCCCTTCGTAGTCCTCCCTTGGAGGGCGTTCACTTTTGTCTCATCACACCTCATAATCATGACTGTGTCTGTGAGTTTTATCTCCCTCGTGCCACTATTCTGACATGATCCAAAATTGGTCGCACGGTGCATCTATGTAGGTACATGGACTCGGTTTCACCAAATGAGTTCCTCACGGAAGATCCGACATGGGCGGTGGATTTTGCGCCACGAGGTCGCCGTGTGAGACTGGGGGAGACCATGACACGCAAGCGGTATGCAAACACTCTGGAAGCCATTGCAGAAGAAGGTGCGGATGCTTTTTACACTGGTGCCATTGCCAGAGCGACAATTGCAGCGCTCAAAAGTGCCAATGGGACCATGACAGTAGAGGACCTCGGTAATTACACTCTCGCTCATCAGCGACCCGTGGATATCCAGTATCGCGGTCACAAGCTGACGAGCACAAACGCTCCATCCAGTGGCATCGTGGCGCTCAGTGCGCTAAACACGCTGAGCGGATACGATGATTTCCAGGAGCCGAGTTACTCCAAGTCATCTACGCACTTGATGCTGGAAGCCATCAAATGGGCCTATGGGCAGCGGACGCAACTGGGCGATCCCGCATTCAGTCCTAGCATGAGGACCTACACCGAGAGCATGATATCCGCTGAGACGGGTGCGGAAATTCGCTCCAAAATCTCGTCCAAAACAACCTTTGATCTGTCTTATTATGACCCCATGGGCCTGGAATCCATTGAAACCCCCGGCACATCCCACATCGTCACTGCCGACGTATCAGGACTCACTGTCTCCATGACCACGACCGTGAACACGTTGTTTGGGTCCCGACTCATGGTCCCAGAAACCGGTGTCATCATGAACAACGAGATGAATGACTTTAGTATCCCTGGCGAATCCAAGCTGTTCGGGTACCTCCCCAATGCAGCCAACTTCGTCAGGCCCGGGAAGCGGCCTTTGTCGGCCATTTCTCCCATCATTGCCGAGACACCCGATGGCAAGCTCTTCTTCTCCATTGGCTCGGCCGGGTCTTCTCGCATCACCACAGCAAACATCCAGACCGCGATTCACCTCATTGACGGCAACATGACGACCGCAGAGGCGCTGAGTCAACCCAGGCTACACGATCAATTGGTGCCGAGGAGAGTAACTTTCGAGTACACTTATGACAATGGCACGGTTGCGTACCTCAAGTCGTTGCATCATAACGTTACGTGGGTGGCGCCGGGTGAGAGCACAGCTCAGGGGCTGCGTCGATTGTTGAATGGGACGTTTGAGGCTGCTGGTGAACCGAGACAGAGAAATTCCGGCGGGTTTGCGGTCTGATCAGTTCTTTCAAGGGAAACGATTTCTACTCCTGTTCACCTATACATTATGTACTCCTGGTTGCGTACTATGTAGTAAGGACCCTACTTCAAATTGCACCCACATGTACATTTCCCGAACTACTCCCTCATTCTACTGCAACCCAATACTCACGAGAGAGACGTATGGCCAGTTGACACTGGACAGTGGGTGCTCACTGCTTGATTTGGAAAGGCAACGACAGTGAGAAAGAGATGATCATGACCCCTGCCAGGACCTTGTTATACATAGTACATAGTACATACTAAATACTACATGGAGCATACTCGAAATACAACGCCCACTGACATGTAGGCTGCGCCGTTCTTTTGTGCAATACATATATTTGTCATCCGGCCTGCTAAACTGCGTGATGCCATGCTACCCTGCATGGTCGATTCGTCGAATAACGAGAGCTCACCTACTCTCGTGGTAGGATTCTAATTACTTGGTGAACATGCGGTCTTTCAAAGTAAATGTTTGGGCAAAGTCATGAAGATGGAAGGAAAGCAGTGAGTTCCCTCAACTACTACCTACTCTGTAAATCACCCGCGAGCTCGCTGCTCCGGTGGATAAAAAATCAGTACCCGACATATTCACCCCCAGGACGACAACGTGGGATGTCTGCTTTTGCAGAGAATTTGTACTTAAAATGACGAATTGTTGTCACCCGCAGTCGTCGGCATTGGGAAATACTCACTACCCGCTCCAACTGCTCTACGAACGACGAATTATTTGGATTATACATTGCGTTACTGAGCATTGAGGCAGCGCACAGGCTCGATTTCAGCACCGCGGGAGCAATCTAGCAAGAGGAATTCGGCACATACACCGTCTAACACCACAATTAGCCATTTACTTTCGGTACAATGATCTTTTGCGCATAGCGCATGGGATGAAGGAGCGCGTTCCCTCTTCAGGTGATTCACCAAGGTCCAAAAGTCTAGCCGCATGTGTAGCTCGAGGTCGGGTAGAAAGATTGTATGCGGCAGAGCAAAAGATGTTTTTGGACAACAATACTCAGAATTTTGGGCAAAGACGTGCTTCACAGCGAAATTAGCAATATTGCATGATCACCGATGGAGCGATTGCAAATGCGTTCCCAAAGCAGGACAGAGCAGGACAGACGGGCCAGACGGGCCAGCAGAGTGGCTTATACTGTATGTATCAATCCCCAGCAACGAATCGCCATGACTGAGAAGTCACAGTACGGCTGGGGTATGTTTTGTTATTACCGTGCCTCTTTTTAGCCAGCTTCTTTCAACTATAACCAGGTTGATCAGCGATTTGTCACTGGACGATCCTATCCTCGGGTATGGATCTAACAGGTATGTACACAAATACTCTGTATCTCATTTTGGGCCTGTGTAAAGTGTGATGTTTCTCCGCTGGTTTCAAAGTGGAATAAAGTGTGGAATAGAAGAGAATAGAGTCAGGAGATTGAGGCCTATGAGCCGAACCTTTCTCCTTTCTCCTCCTTGATCCCTGACCGGAGAGCTGGGGTATTCGTCACGTCACACGCCAACCTTATACCTCGGCCAGCTTCATCCCTCTTTCGACTTTGTACTTCATACACCTCATTCGATCTGTAGGGCCGGTATCGCAGGGCTCGTGGCGATTTGCACAACGGAGAGCGGAACTGCCATCCGCTCGAGCGTGATACCGAAAGAAGCCGCAGAGCAATCGTCGCTGAAGCAACGTCAATGCTCCATGGGTAGCCCTAGGTCATCTGAGGCAGTCCGATTCCATTCTGGGCCATCAAGCCGGGCTACTGATTTCGACTTGCTGGAGTTGCAATGATGACTTTTGGGGTTTGATCGCATCGGAGAGACGAACGTCTGGTTGCTGCCATTGGCCAGCAGGGCTTAGTTTGAAGATACGGGCCAATCAGCAGCCGTGTTAGGGAGCTTCAGTTGCTTTCCAGAAGGTCCAGGGGCTGCAGCAGCGCCCCGAGTCACAGCCTACAGGGGCCGTCCTGCCAACCTCCACTTCCATTGGCTTGTTTCGTGTCCTGAAAGGGATTTTGTGAGGATCATCTGCAGAGAAAGCACAGACTCCTTCTAGACCCGTCGAATGGCTTCTTTCTCTCCGACGGCTTGCTTTACTTTTGCCTGATGACAACGGCCACGCCGCCTGGCTTCTCGCATCTATCTTACGCTGCGCGTCAATTGCTGTCGCGCTGCTTCAGTCTTGTAGTTCTCCATCAGCATTCCTCCGTCTTCGGTCCGAGGTCTGGTTGAGCGTCGAGCGTCGCCTCTCCCCGATTCGCCCCAGACGGTGGCAACCTCACGCAGCGCCGTCCGTTCATCTACATCCGGTATCATGGCGCCCTTGGTCGACAATCCTCAAATCAAGGAGGCGGAGCTTCTACGGCCGCTGTCCGTCTATCTGCGTGCCTACGTCTGGCCATTCGCCATCATTTGGCCCGTCTTTCTGCGATACTACCTCACCCCCGACCTTTACGAGAAGCACATTGGCGCGCCTGAATGGACGTTCGTCTGGTGCGGTACTATCATTACTTTGCAGTCGCTCGTCTGGCTTAGTACTCATTGGAGTGTTGCTCTGGACGCGCGCTTCACGGCGACCAAGGTCAAATCTGTTGGCGAGGCCCAGCTGATCAAGGTGCTCCCCGTCGTCAACGCGGGCACTGGCGAGATTTGCAAGATTGTTCGTGACAAGGTACGTCAGCTATCACGCATCCCCAATCTTTCCTCCTTCCTCTGATGAAAATGACTAACGGTCGCGCAACTCCATCAGACCGGCGGCAAAATCAACACATCCTTCCTATTCCAGAAGCGCCGATTCCTCTACAATGCGGAGACCAACTCTTTCGCCGCCCTTCGATATGACATTGACGTGGAGCCCAAGCCTACCATCGGTCACTTTCAGTCGTCGCGGGGTTTGGAAAAGCAGTCTGAGGTCGCTCGAATCGAGCAACACTACGGCACCAATACTTTCGATATCCCGGTTCCTACCTTCACCGAGCTCTTCAAAGAGCATGCCGTAGCGCCGTTCTTTGTTTTCCAGATTTTCTGCGTCGGACTTTGGCTCCTCGATGAATATTGGTACTACTCGCTGTTCACGCTGTTTATGCTGGTCGCCTTTGAAAGCACCGTTGTGTGGCAGCGTCAGCGCACACTGAATGAGTTTCGTGGCATGAGCATCAAGCCCTATGATATCTGGGTCTTCCGTCTTGGCAAATGGACCGAGATCCAGACAGATCATCTGCTCCCAGGCGACCTGGTGTCTGCTGCACGAACCAAGGAAGACAGTGGCGTCGCTTGCGACATGCTTTTGGTGGAGGGAACGGCTATCGTCAATGAAGCCATGCTGTCGGGAGAGAGCACCCCGCTTCTCAAGGATTCTATCCAATTGCGTCCCTCAGATACCGTGCTCGATACCGAAGGTCTTGACAAGAACTCATTTCTCTGGGGCGGCACTAAAGTTCTTCAGATTACCCATGGTAATTCAGAGCAAGAGAAGCCCAAGGTATTGTCGGGCGTTCCTCCACCCCCAGACAATGGAGCCATGGCCATTGTGACCAAGACCGGATTTGAGACCTCGCAGGGAAGTCTTGTTCGCACCATGATCTACTCTACCGAGCGTGTCTCTGCAAACAACTTCGAGGCCCTTCTCTTCATCCTATTCCTCTTGATCTTTGCACTTGCCGCCTCCTGGTATGTCTGGGACGAGGGTGTTCGAAGGGATCGCAAGCGCTCCAAGCTTCTGCTTGACTGCATCTTGATCGTCACCAGCGTGGTCCCCCCGGAATTGCCCATGGAACTGAGTCTTGCCGTAAACACCAGTCTGGCCGCACTCTCCAAGCTAGCCATCTTCTGTACAGAGCCTTTCAGAATTCCTTATGGCGGTCGCATTGATATCGCATGCTTCGACAAGACCGGCACTCTCACTGGCGAGGATTTGGTTGTCGAAGGTATCGCTGGACTCGGCCTGGCTGACTCGGATGTCAAGGACAAGAAGGAAGCCGACGGAGCCCACTCGACCATGATTGCCGTCACTGAGGCTGCTCTCGAGACTCAACTTGTTTTGGCCACTGCTCACGCGTTGGTCAAGCTAGATGAAGGTGATATCGTTGGTGACCCAATGGAAAAAGCCACTCTTACTTCTCTAGGTTGGGGACTTGGCCGTAACGACATTCTGGCCACCAAGAACAAGAACAGCAGCACTCAAGGCACCGTCCAGATCAAGCGTCGTTTCCAATTCTCGTCAGCCCTCAAACGTCAAAGCTCCGTGGCCATGGTGAATGGTATATCGAAAACCGGGAAGAAGATTCGCGGTACTTTCGTGGGTGTCAAAGGTGCTCCCGAGACGATTATGAAAATGCTTGTTGATGTTCCCGCTGATTACGAGGAGACGTTCAAGCACTTCACTCGCAAAGGGTCACGTGTACTCGCTCTGGCTTACAAGCAATTGACTGTCGATTCTGAACTTGGTTCCGGCAAAATCAACGACCTGAAGCGTGAAAAGGTTGAAGCTGATCTACACTTTGCCGGCTTCCTGGTTCTCCACTGTCCTCTGAAGGAGGATGCCAAGGAAGCTGTCCAGATGCTGAACGAGAGCAGCCATCGTGTGGTTATGATTACGGGAGACAACCCTCTCACCGCCGTTCATGTTGCTCGCGAAGTGGAAATTGTTGATCGAGACGTCTTGATTCTGGATGCCCCCGAGGACAACGCCGGTGGAAACAAGCTTGTGTGGAAGAGCGTGGATGACACTATCAGCATTCCCGTTGACCCCACCAAGCCCATCGACTCTGAAGTCCTCAAGACGAAGGATCTCTGTGTCACTGGCTATGCCCTCGCTCAGTTCAAGGATCAAGCTGGCTGGAACTCGCTGCTGCGCCATACGTGGGTGTACGCCCGAGTTTCGCCCAAGCAAAAGGAAGACATCTTGTTGGGTCTCAAGGCCATGGGCTACTACACCCTCATGGCTGGCGATGGTACCAATGATGTTGGCGCCCTCAAGCAGGCACACATTGGTGTCGCTCTCCTCAACGGCACCAAGGAAGACCTGACGCGCATTGCCGAACACGCCAGAAACAGCAGAATGAAGGACGTGTACCAGAAGCAATGTGACCTGATGAAGCGATTCAACCAGCCGTCTCCTCCCGTTCCCGTCATGATAGCTCATCTTTACCCTCCCGGTCCCACCAACCCCAACTACCTCAAGGCCGCCGAACGCGAGGCCAAGAGCAAGAACATGACCACGGAGGAATACATCAAGGCACAGGGCCATCCCACTGAGACCATTGTGTCGCCTGGCGCACAGAGTCTTGTTAACTCGGAGAACAATCGACAAGCCGACGTACAGAAGAAGGCAGCCGGTCTTGCGGACAAGCTCGCAAGTGGAATGCTTGAGGCCGAGCTTGGTGACGACGAGCCCCCCACTCTGAAGCTGGGTGATGCCTCCGTCGCCGCCCCCTTTACATCGAAGCTGCGAGACGTGATTGCCATTCCGAACATTATTCGTCAAGGACGCTGCACTTTGGTCGCCACTATTCAGATGTACAAGATTCTTGCGTTGAACTGTCTGATCAGTGCCTACTCTCTATCCGTCTTGTACCTCGAAGGCATCAAGTTTGGTGACACGCAGTACACCATTAGCGGTATGCTCATGTCTGTCTGCTTCCTCAGCATCTCCCGCGCCAAGGTGGTGGAAGGGCTGAGCAAGGAACGACCTCAACCCAATATCTTCAATGTATATATTATCGGTTCTATTCTCGGGCAATTCGCCGTCCACATTGCCACGCTCATCTACGTCGCTCGTCTCTCGGAGAAGATTGAACCGTAAGTAAATTTTCTTTCCCGCTTGTCTCAACCAACTCCAACCCCGACCCCCCTCCACCACATCTTCTTGCAGCGCCTCAGTACTGACATTTCTTTATAGCCGCTCCGGTCTTGTAGATCTAGAGGCCGAGTTCGAGCCCTCCCTCCTCAACTCAGCCATCTACCTCCTCCAACTCATCCAACAAGTCTCCACCTTTGCCATCAACTACCAAGGCCGCCCCTTCCGCGAATCCCTCTCGGAAAACAAAGCCATGTTCTACGGCATCGTCGGCGTCTCCGGCCTAGCCTTTGTATGCGCCTTGGAACTCATCCCTGAAATCAACGAGGGCATGAAACTCGTCAAATTCACAGAAGAATTCAAGCTCAAGATGGCAATCTGCATGGCCCTCGACTACGTGGCTTGCTTTGTGCTGGAAAAGGGCCTCAAGGCCGCGTTTAGTGATTACCAGGCCCGTGATATTGCCGAGAGAAGGCCCGAGCAGCTCGAGAGGGAGAATGCGCGCAGGGAGATTGAGGCCCAGAAGAGAGCTGCGGAGGAGGAGCGCCAGAGGTTGGAAAAGGTGGCGGAGTTTGAGAGGCAGGTTGCGGAGAGGAAGAGGAAGTTGGAGGAGTGGCGGTCGGGGCGTCGGGCGCAGTAAGGTGTCATGTACTGCACTGCACTGCACTGTCAATTGCTGTATAATATAAGAGGAACACACGGGGGGTTCTTTGACTGTTCTTCACTCTGATAGAATGCGTTTATTATTCTTGTTTCCTGTATGCTGCTCGTTTTTGTTTTGTGTAGCGGAGAATGGAAATGAAACGCAAAGGTACATAGACAGACGTGCTATAGGTAGAGAAGATGAAGTAGACTCTAAAAGCGGGCTATGAGGCACAGGGCCAATCCAAGAATGTGAAGTAAGATGCCTAGCCTAAGTGAGCAGAATATCTTCTTCCAACTAGTTTCATTGATTGATTTCATGTTGTCGCCACTTTTAAGAACGACACCACACAGTGAGGCGAGTGCTATCAGCTGTTACCATGTTCACGTCAATGCGGTGGATCAGTCATCTAGAATACCACCGGATCTCTCTGCACAGTTTACCAGCAGCAAGACCTTTGTCCCTTAAAACGGTGGAATACCATGCGAGATAGCTAAGAACCGTGAATCATGAGCTGAAATTAGGTTTACTATGTTACAAGAGACTCCATTGAAATAGTCTATGGCTTCTCTCCCCCCTTCCCCCCCTATCTCTTCTTTTTTAAAGAAGCTAGATGCAAAGGTCGAGTTTCACCTCGTTTACTTTTTGTGTCGTTGATTTGTACGGCATTGATGTGTACTGTGCACCTCTCACACAAGTATCTGACCGGCCTTTTTTTTAACATCCGTCCTTGTATGCATCGTGCTTCCCTTCCCGAATAGAACGAGTATATCATTGAAGCGGGATAGTACAACAAGGCATGTGGCTGACATGGGTCTCCATTTAAGCGCTAGGGTTCTCGGCAACAAACTTGATACCCTTCTGGATGTTCTTCTTGAGGTCGCCCAGGCAAGCCTCAACAAGCTTCTGCTCGTTGGCGTCAATCTCGCCAATGGGCAGGATCTTCTCAACACCGTCGGGGCCGAGCTCAACCTGGCTGGAGAAGAAATCGACGCCCTGGTCCTTGAACAGAGGAGAGTCGACAAAGGTAGGCTCGACAATGCCCTTCTCGCCAGCAGCAGCACGGAGAAGAGAGTCAGCCATGCGGGCACCAGCCATGGCCATGGAGAGAGTGGCAGAACCGGCACCGTCCTTGGCCTGGACAACCTCGTCACCACCGAACTGGACGCGCTTGACGAGGTCCTTGTTGGAGCTCAGGTCGGGGTGGTTGCTCTGGCTGAAGAGAGGAACGATAGTCACACCGGAGTGTCCGCCAACAACGGTGACGTTCTCGTCCTTGGGGTCAGTCTTCTTGATCTCGGAAACAAATCGGCTAGCGCGGACGACGTCCAAGGTGGTGACACCGAAGAGGGTCTTGGGGTTGTAGACACCCTGAGCCTTGAAGACCTCGGCGCAGATGGGGACGGTCGAGTTCACCGGGTTGGCAATGACGAGGACCTTGGCCTTGGGAGCGGAGACGGCAACGGCCTTGGACAGATCGCGCACAATAGAGGCGTTGGTGTTGAACAGATCGTCACGGCTCATGCCGGGCTTTCGGGGAACACCGGCAGGGATGAGGACGATGTCAGCACCCTTGACGCAAGCGGCCAGACCGGCTGGGGAGAATTCATAACCGGTGACGGTCGACTTGGTGTTGATGTGGGACAAGTCAGCAGCGACACCTATTGTTGCAGAGGAGATTCTTGATTAGCTCAGTCCATGTGCCGACGGAAATCGAATGGACACTTTCTGCGGGCGGTGGGGGAAATTGGCGCATCAAATTTGAATGTAGCTGGTGACAAATGTTCCAAAGACATCGCGCAACATACCAGGTGCGCCACGGACATCGTACAGGGCCAGTTCGGTGACCTTGGGGTTAAGCTTCATGAGCATGGCAAGGGGCTGGCCGATGCCGCCCGAGGCACCGAGGACAGCAACCTTGGAAAGCTGTGGCAGAGACGACATGTTAGCGAGGTTTTCAACGAGCCATCTCATTCAGACGGAATGGAAACGCACGTCACGGGCAGTGGCAGAGAAAGCCCTGCGCTGGATTCTGGCGGCGAACATGATGACTGTGGATGGTGCGGAACGAAGAGTTGCGATGATGATGGAAATAGAAAAGAATTGCGGAAGGTGGTTGCGCTTGCGAGGAACGACGGTTGAGAAATGCAAAGGTTGGCGTAAAGAAGGAAAAAGAACGGCCGAGTCGACCCGCAGGATCGGAAGCAAGGCGCGGTTGTTCCCAATCGGGTTTAGCTCAGCGTTTCTCGGGTGATGGCGGCACAGGGAGCCCGTGTGCGAAGGTGCGAGAATCGTGAATGATATATATTCTACACGCTTTGGCTTTTTCAGGTCGCGCCGTGGAAAACATGACTTGCTGTCTTGAAAGTTGACACACAAACACTAGCCAATTTGGCCATCAGCAAACGTGAAACTGTGGCTTGTTGCCTTACGAATATGTAAAGCACAATAGCGGCAGCTCCATGCTAATCGCGCCGTGCATGTGAGATTCTACATCCGACATCAGCCTCCTTGAACGCAATTTGGCGGATCGATTTGAGAGTGCTTTGTAGAGCAATCAATCGACTTCTCATGCTAATCATCCATTCTTACAAGGTGTTACATATGTATAGTTGTCGGTCTGCAAAAAGCCCTAGGGTAGTCAAGTATGGCTGTCAGGGCCCAGGGGCTCCACAAATCGGTCACTCACAGTGAAGTCAGTGACGTGCGCCTTCACTCGCTGTCACGAAGCATCATAGACAAGCTAAACCTCATCACAACATCCTCACCTTGGCGTACCTCTTTGCGAAATGTCGCTTGCTCAGCTCTCTCAGCTCCTCCCCCTCCCGGAGGAGGACCTCCAGCAGATGCTCCAGTATGCGTCGACTCTTTCCAAACCAAAAGCTGCCGAGCATTTCAACGACCTGCTTGGTGATTCGCCTCTTGCAGTCGACTTCATCGCGTCGTTCAACTCGCACAGGAAAGCGCCGTCTGACTCACAACCACCTTTACCAGCAGTGGATAATGGTTCGAAAGCCTTCAATTCAAATGTAATCCAAGCGGTGCCCAAGTCAAGTCGAGGGTCAAAGAAGAAGAAGGCAGATATTCACGTGCCGCAAGCTAGACAGCTGCAAGAATACTCTGGTCCCGCTAGCAAAGCCTACAGCAAGAAAGACCAGGATTTTGAATATCTTTCGGCACGTGCCATTGAACCAAGTGGAAGCCATGGATCCAGATCAACGACGCCGACTCCCGTCCAGAAATCACAACCAAAGCAGCACGCGTCTTCCGCTGGCTTCTTGATATCAGATCTGCCGTCCAAGGCCAAGGCGCAGTCGAACCCGAGTTCAAGGGCATCGACACCCAAACCAAGCGCGAGAAACAGCACAAAAGTGTCAATAGCAGGCGGAACGCCCATGGCCGGACAATCCACCGCGCTTGCAGACCTGGACGCCGCCATACGGGCCCTAGAAATCACAACAAACCCTACATTGGAGAACGGCAAGAGGAAGGCATGCAACTGTGTCGCCACCAGACACCCCCTTCAAGGAGCAGCACCAAACTGCCTATCGTGCGGCAAAGTAATCTGCATGAGAGAGGGACTAGGGCCCTGCACATTCTGCGGATCACCCCTCCTCAGCTCTAATGAGGTCCAAGCTATGGTGAGAGAACTGAAGGATGAGCGAGGCCGCGAGAAGATGGCCGTCAACGCAGCAGCCCATCGCAGAGCCGAGGTCTCCAAGAAGCCCGCCCCCTTCACACAGCCCCGCGTCAGTGCGCCTGATTCAGACAATGGGTCACTCTCCGAGGCAGCTGTGAAGGCGCGCGAACACCGCGACAAGCTGCTGGCGTTTCAAGCCCAGAATGCGAAACGCACAACGGTGCGCGACGAAGCCGCCGATTTCGACGCCAGCGGCGCCGTGTCCGGCTTGGGCAGCAGGTGGGCTAGCCCGGAAGAGCGCGCCAAGGAACTCAAACGGCAGCAAAAGCTCATGCGTGAAATGGAGTGGAATGCGCAACCGGACTACGAGAAGAGGCGGCAGGTGCTCAGCATTGATCTCGTGGGGGGTCGAGTTGTTAGGAAGATGGCCGCGATAGAGAGACCCGTCACGCCTGAAGACGATGACGCTGATCGGGGAGTATATGGGAATACATCAGAGCATGCACCCCCTGAATCTGGTGGTAGGGGAGGTGGAGCGTTCAGTAGTAATCCGTTGCTGGGCTCCCTCATGCGGCCTGTCTATGAGGTCAAGGGCAAGGAGAAGGACGTGGGCGGTGTGAAGAGTCGACAAGAACGCAGGACGGGCTGGAGACGGGTGCAAGATGACTTGGAGGACAATGAGCATATTATTCTCAATGGCGGTATTTATGGCCATGCAGAGAATGGGGGAGGGATGGATGATGCAGCAGTTTGCGGATGATGGTCTTGTAGAAGTAGGCACACGAGGACGCGTCGACGAGGCAGGAAGAAAATTCGTAGTAGACAATCTCGCAGGAGACAGTCGCAGTAGATGATCTTGCACTTGCAGTAAACCGTTTTGCAGTAGACAATCCGGCCGTGGACCATTCTCTGTGAACTATCTTCTAGTAGTCAAACTCGCAGTCATGAGACGAGTCTCGCAGGTAACGCCCAAGGTTCGGAGGAGACAAAACACGCAGTAGGTATGTAATCTTTGCGGTGTATACTCCATAGCCTTGCAGTAGTCAAAAATCCTCACAGTAGACTAGGTAACAAAAATGTTTGAAAGCTGTGGCTAACTACGTGCGCTTTACCTCCTAAGTAGATTTGGCGACATGGGTTGCAGCATGTCACGGAAGAAAATGAACACAAAGACGCGGCCAGTCTGCTGCGCCATCTCTTCAGTGCAACATAACACATCGGTCGCACGAAATAAGCGGCAGCAGCCAACTGGCCACTTCTCTCGAGTCTCATGCCGCCTACCGCAAACAACACGATGGTACATACATACAGAGTACTCCGTATCGCAACCCGGTGCACTGTGCTCTTTCCTGAGTCGTTACGACGCATATGCCATCACGTGACGACGCGTTCTGTTGGTGACGGAAACGTTTCAGGTTTGAGACGCAAAAGCAGCGCACGCGCACAGCTTGTTGATTGTTGATTATGGGAAAAAGGTTTCTATTCACGACAACCGCCGCGAAGGCTGGACTCACATGGCCTCGGGGCCTTGTACGTTTTTTGTTGATCTTGTCGCTCAGTGGAGGGGGGCCAGACGATCGGGTGGTGGGGCAAAGGTACATTTACGAGGGAAAAGGGCCGCGCCGAGAACACGTAATACGTAATTACTAATGCGAAAGAGACGCTGATGCAGGAGAATGGAGCAAGTTGACGGAGCAATTGATAGAAGCAAGACGGAGCAAGATGACGGAGTATGTACCTAGGTTGATGGATGAAGAAATGGTGCTGCAAGAAGGCTTGATGACAACGAGGTTACGAGTCACGACTCACGACTCACGAGTGTGAGAGGGAACCGGGTCCGAATTCCAATAGACACAGGCCACATTCACAAGTGCCGCAGTGCGTCGGTCGTTGTCCTATGTTATGTGTGGCTTGGATGATGCTTTATTATTAGCGGCACTACCGGCCCTTGAGTCTTGACTCTTGAGTCTCTTGACTCCTTGATGAGCAAGCAGCTTGGTGTTGACGGGTGACAGTGAGCCTCTTTTGCATGTTTGCCCGTTTGCCCCAAGAGGCTCCGAGTATGTATTTTCGTACAAACAGACTCTGTAGGTAAACAAGTAAAGCCTGGAGAACCGAGTGCCGACGCCTTGGCTGCTCGCCAGCGGACAGCGATCCGCAGCGACTTCCCGCAGCCGCATCTGTACCCCCAATTCTGCGGAGCTCCATAGGCAGAGCCGCGTACCGGACCCGCTGGCGTCTTGTACCCCGCGAGGTCGCGGCGCGGCGGACCGTGTGATGGTGCCGCATCCGCATGCAGGAGGCTTGTCGCGACCTGACCGCGTAATGCGCAGCTCAGTGGCCCGTCTCCAAGGTTGTCAAGTCAGCAGGGCCTCTGTATACTATCGGCCACGTCTGCATGGCTTCGGCCACAACAACATCGTCTTGCATGATCCTCCCCCCTTCCATGCTGCCTCTTTGTCCTCCAGTATCGCCCTCGACACCCGCCCGAGGCCGACTACCAGCAAGCAGCTTTCGTGCATGGCCGCTCGCTCGTACCAGCCATCTCCGTTCCTGGCCACACACTCAGCTATTCTTTGCCTTGTGGAAAGCCGGAACACACCCCTTGACCGCGTCGTCCGCTGTCAGCAGTACGAGCCGACAGGAGTACCATTGTATCGAGAGTCTAGGCGCGCGATTCGAAAGCGGAAAGACATAGACGCTGTGCTGCCGAGGGCATCCACTGTTTCGACAACGACTACCACGACGCGACTTCGACTCGGCCGCGACACGACCGCGAGACTGAGGGCGGACAAGGCGCCTCATCAGATACACCAAGAGAAATATAGCGCAGCATTCTGAAGAGAGCATCCGCAGTGGCCATGGGGTTTGAATCCCGGCAGTTGCCGCCGTATGCGCAGATGTCGCCGTACGAACAGCCGCAACACCACCACCAGCAACGCGACAGCATGGGACACTACCAGCAGGAGCACATAAGGCACGCGCAGCAGGAGAACACGGGGCATCATACGCAGCAGAGCATGGAATACCGACAGCAGGAGAGCATTGGAAATCACCCGCATGAGAACATAGGATACCATCAGCATGAGAACGCGGGACACCAGCAGCAGGAGAAATTGAGACATCACCCGCAGGAGAACATGAGATACCACCAGCAAGAGGAAATTATACCAGACCGTGGCAGCAGCTCGTTCCAACACCAACACCAACCTCACTTGATATCCAATCCGCAGATCTCTCACCGGACACCCCCCCTGAACCACGCCGTCACGCCGCCAGCCAGCGACATGAGCAGCGGCACAGACGCCCTCAGTACGGCTGACGCCGCGGCCATGCTGAAACAGCGATACACGCCTGCGATGCCTGCACAAACACCTCCCAGCGCGAGCCCCCATGCTAGCCAACTGCACCACCTGTCTGCAGTCGCTGCGGCCCAAGTCCGGCTTCATCCGGACCCAGATAGCCATCTAAGAAAGAGAATGATCGACGGAGAGATCAAGGAGTATCGCAATGGGAGCTTGAGTCCGGTAAAAGGACATGCGCGGACGACGAGTGGTGTCAGTGTTGATTCCGCGGCGGCGAGTACGATTACATCCGCGAGTACTATTAGTGACGTATGACTGCCCCTCTTCAGAGTCTTGGCCCCCTTACTACCAATCTCGATTCACACAAAGATGCTCATTCGCTCACATGATGTTTTAGCTTTCCGCCGAACTGAAGACGCGTCTTTCATACGCTATGGTCAAAGTAAATCACGGCTGGCAAACTCGCAATCTGGACGAGGTGGAGACTTTGGCATCGCAAGGAGCGTTTACTTCTCCAACATCGAGTGCGTCTACCGTTCGCCATGGACGAAAAGGGTCCTCATCCTCCAGTCCGCGAGTACCCCCCAACAACGCATCAACATCACGGACCTGCTTTGCCGGCCACCAGCGACGGAATTCGGAATCTCACCCCGGAACATTCTCCAACAAGCCGACACTTGCCCCCCCGGCCACTATCCAGCCATCATTGCCCATGTCAGCACCCAAGTCTCATCCTCGACGTAATTCCAACCCTCGCTACACGCCAACCATGCTCTCCCACTCTGCCTCTCCCTCCACACACTCCACCCCCGCCAGCAACAAACCCATCATCAATTCGCCACACAAGAACGTCCGGGAACAAGACGCCATCGAGACACTCTTATTCATGAGCAGCCCCGGCAACTCAACCAACCTGAAGCACTCCTTCTCAGAATCCGCTTCCCCAGGACCAAATTCCCAACCTACCCACCACCAATCCCATCTCCATCCCCCACGAGCCACCAGACACGCGCTCCCTTCCTCAGCATCCTCACGAAGAGCCCTCCCCTCCGCCAGACCACCCGCGCAACCCAAGAAAGTCGTCTTCGACAAGTCCTCTACCGCTATGGCGCCTCCGCCCCCGACTTCACCTATGGATCTTGACTCTCCGCCCCAACATCATCAGCGGGAGCAATCCCATGCATCGAATAGGGCCGGGGCGACGAAACGGCATGCCCCCTCTGGGGCGGGGCACCGTCGGTGCGCGCTATCTCTACCTAGTGGGTTGGGTCTTGGGAACGGCACGGCCCGGAGGGTGTTGAGTGATGAGGATATTGAGAGGATGTTGGATCGGGCGGGGGAGGAGATGGCGGATAGTTCGGATGAGGAGATTGAGTTGCCGGGAAGGAATAGGGGGGTGGGGGGGACGGGATGATGCATTTCATTTTCATAGGGGGTTTCGCGTATCCTCTCCTTTTTTCAAGGTCTTTTTTTTGGTAACTATTTTTTTTTATTAGGGCTCTGGATTGTGTTGGCGGGCGGGCAGGCGTAAGTTTTTGTATATTCTAGGGGTGGGGGTGTTTTATATGTTTGTTGGCATACGGGTGTGTGTATGTGCTATCCATGTGCTCCTTGCAGTTTTTTTTGGAACAATGTATGTACAGTCAGGGGGTAGGGGAGGGATAGACAGTAGGAGTCGGGTTCAGATTTGTTGGGAATATCTGTCGGTCATCTGAGGGCCCATTCATCTTCTTGGATCTTCTGCTAGGAGAAGGGAGGAAGTGCAGAAGGATACGCTGACTTTAAGGCGTGGCGGCACAAAATGACACGTCTATTTCATATATGTTATCATCTAGCGGCCACAACCGGGCTGAATGGGCCATCTTGCGCACCGCATCAGAACGTCTGTTGGATGTTGTTTTTCGAGAGGTGATGTGTAAAAGGCCTCCTCCGTGGAGCTGGATATTGATCTTGATGGCTTCAGTGCATGGGCAGGCTGAGCCTGGCTAGGAGCCTAGGACGAGTCCAATTGCGCAGTTTGGATGTTTCATAATGACGATTTCTATCGCTCATCTGTATACATATTATTCGGTTCGCGCATCCCGGCGTGCGAGCACTCACGCGCCCGGTGAAAATGAGAGACTATCGTACTTAACTCCAGAGTCCACCTATGTTTGCTGGCCGCAGATCATCACATGACACAAATGGTGTACAAGAGAAAAATTGTTTGTCTATGAGGGTCAGAATTTGATTGAAGAGCAACATTAGCACTTAAATAACTGTAGAACTGGAGAGAATTCGTATCACTGGGTGTTTTGTACCCTAGGTATGTCTCCGTACATATCGCCGTGTTTTGAGCATTAGTCATCCGCACGTGATGTTTCGTCTGTGGCACAAAGGGACGCGACGGACGCAATCACCTTGTCGAAACCGACATCCCGATGAAGAGGCGCACAAGGATTGCCCAAAGGGTCATGACAATGACGGAATTCATCGAATGAGGTGGCGAGGGAGCTGTCCCATGAACCAGATAGCCTCGGAACGTTCTCGGCCGCCGAAGAGCCTAGAGGTATCGCGAGAAAGGACTCGGCCTTTATTGTCACCCACGGGCCTCTGGAACGCCCGCGTCAAAGTCTATCAAATCCTCGCAGGTCTCCGAAAATCAGGACTTCGATCGCGATATTTCGAATTTCCTCCGAGCTTACCATCAACTTGTTCTCGGAGAAGGCGCCGAATCTCGACATCATGAGTTATCGATTCGTTTCATAATCCTTCGACGTCTATCGCAATCCCTCGGACTGATGTCGGCTCATCCTACCCGAAGCGTCGCGGTCGACTGTACCTCGCGAGTCTCGCCAGTATTCCGCCGCCGAGGCATACGACCAGAGAATACGCACATCGAGCACCTGAAGCTCGAGTTGCTATCTCCTGAGCTCACCAAGCTGAGGCTCGTGATGACTTACAGCCATCTCCGTCTCAAATACCACCACTGCTGGACATCATGCGAGAATGATACGATCTAGGTGTCATCTCTCGGGGACACGAAGAGGAGCTCCTAGCTGGCGGAAGCCAATCATCAACTAGGTCTTCACGAGTACCTGGCTCAGCAATGAGGTCGTGCCGGTCCATCTTCTCACAGTGAGCTGTAAGCAGACATGCGACGAAGGACAAGGCTTCTGCGACGCTCTGGCTAGACTACGAGAAGGCAATGCCAATGCGAACACACTTGACCTGTTCTGCTCAAGGATCAAGTCCCGACTATTGGAATCTTTGAAGAGGCGGCGCGTCTTTATCCAAGCAACGCCCATATCAAACGACTACAACAGGGCACGACTCGAATAAACTG
The DNA here is from genome assembly GCA_018360325.1 of Claviceps aff. humidiphila group G2b. Taxonomy (NCBI): domain Eukaryota; kingdom Fungi; phylum Ascomycota; class Sordariomycetes; order Hypocreales; family Clavicipitaceae; genus Claviceps; species Claviceps aff. humidiphila group G2b. Next base: position 24,744 of record SRQG01000195.1, read on the forward strand.
AGGATCCGATCATCAACATTGCCTGCACTTCAATTCAGGCGAGAGCGAGAGCGTTGCTAGCCGTGGCAACCGTCAACAAAAGATGAGCCTACGCGTTGAAGCTACGGTCACGTTGACGAAGAATTTTGCTCTCGCCTGTTGCGGTGCAGGCAATGTTAATGATGCGGAGTTTCGGTTATCTCGAGGTGTTCTCTGTTGTAGTGGTTTGACCTGCCCGTTGGTTGAAAAAATGCGCACCGCGTCTTCAAAGGTAGCCACATCTGCTAACGCTAGCCGATACTCGATCCCTGCACATAGCAGGCCAAAGTGTATTCGCATGGACCGCCTTCTCGTAGTGTAGCCAGAGCGTCTCGGAAGCCTTGTCCTCCCACCACCTGCCTGCCATACAACTTGCTGTAAGCAGATAGACCGGCTAGAGCAAATCATACGTGGTTCAGCCATAAGTGTCTCCTGCATTAGCTCGCGACCTCGTTCAACGACTTGTCAAAGTCTGGCGGCAATGTGGAAAGGTCTCCTAAATGGAGGACTCTCCTGCCACCCATGGCGTGCCTGTATGCCGTCCTGTGTAGATCTGACACAAAGCGGAGATGAATGTCCTGCAAGGTGCGCAAACCAGTCCAAGACTTCACCTCCAAGATGATGTACTCGACATGTCCCGACCGGCTCATCAACGACGCCGATCGCAGCCGCCGGGACCGGATTCACTATTGTCAGTGACATCAAAAAGCACTTCCTTGGGTACTGGGATGCTGCTTCCCGGAAATTGAAACAGGGGGTTATCTGGAAGCGCGTTGAAGGCTAGCACGCCAGATAAACTCACTGGGATCATCTTGCGCCTACACGTAGAGGCGTTTCAAGCACACACACACATTCATTGACGAGAATTCCGATGTCCAGTGTTGGAGTTGGACAGCGGCAGAATCCATCAGCCAAGGATATCGAAACATCGGGGGTGAAAATCTAGTCAGAACCACACACCACAATCTACGGCCAACATTGGTATGCTAACCGCAGGATCGAGATCGATTCCCCATGCAATCAACTCCTACAAACATCCCCTGTGGATGTAGATGAGTCAACATGTCGAGGACCCATAACAACACAGTAGACAATAATACTTCTACCCTCTCAAATCTCACCAGAGCATACAAGCCCGAGTCAGCTAGTGTCAAGAGATGACCGAGGAGTATCTACTTCTTCTCATGAAGTACATCCTACTATTCCCTCTCTTCAAACCTCCGGAGAATCAAGTCAACAGGGTTCTCAGCCGACGCGATCAAGCGCGCGTCCCCGGCCAAAAAGAGAGGAAGTACTTCTACAGGATCGGGGAATCTTACGACAAAGGGACCCCGATCGCCACATTTAGAGTTCTTGGGATCTAACAATACGGACGTGGTAATGTGGCTGGAATGGATGAAGAAGCTTCCATGTGGCGAGCTATGAAATACGGTTTTACACGTGGACAATAGCGCGGTTGCCATGTTCGTATTTGCTTATTCCATTCTTCAAGGAAAGTTTGATGGTTTCCACAATACGTGCCCCTACTCTGTAGTAGTATCCTCGATCCCCTGCTATCCTCAACCCTTATCCCCCCCTAGGCTCCAACGCCTAGTTTCCTCAACCCCCCAACCAGGCCGCCACTTTCAAGCAATGCTGACAAGTCTGCTGTAAAAGCTACACACGAATACCTGCTCCCCTCCTTACCTACCTACGCCATACTTATACTAAAACAAAAGAAGGTTTTATGTGGCACGTGGAACAGCCACGAGAAAGAAACAAATAAATCCACAAATTTACCTGCTATGTACCAGTTTAAACTTGACATGCACGCCCCCCGCCCTCCCTTCCCTTGCTCCGGGAAGAAAAAAGAAAGTACACACACCAAAGTCATGCCAACACACAACCAAAGTCATGCCATCAATCCTAGCCAGCATGTGGCCAAAAAGCGGCCCCCCACACCCCGATTCATCAAACACAAACCTCTTGTCGAGGAGGTTTGACATACTCCGACAGCCGACGTCCCAATGTCTTGGGCTGTCCCACGGTCGGTAGCCTCCCCCGGAGATTATGATCCATCGCCGCGGCACCGGCACCGGCACCGGCTATACCACCCGCTGCTCCTCCACCACCACCACCGCTCGCACTGCTCCTCGACGCATTGGAATAATAGGCGCTATCTCGATGGGGATAGCTCAGCATAGCTGGTGTGGTTTTCGTAGTCGCCATAGGACTTGGAGAGCCGCGCATAATGGCGATAGCCGCGGCAGCAGCAGCAGTCTTGGAGGAGGCGTGCAATGACGTAGATGGCGCGCGGGATGGCATGGACACACATTTTCGTCTACGCTGGGCTAGTCTGGCGCGTTCGCTGGCCTCGGCTTCGGCTAGGAAGGCGGCGTATTCTGTTTGGTGTTCATGTTGTTGTAGCTCCTCTTTTTGCTCTTGTTGTCGTTGTTGTTGCTGCTGCTGCCGCGATGGCGCACAGCCATGGCGAGACGCCTTTCTGCTGCTGGTGGGAGATACGCCAGCCGTGGCGGGATGCGATGATATATTGGGCACAGATTGGGTCTTATGCTCTGGGGTGGTGGTGTGGTGGTGGCTCCGACGGTGGGAACGGTGTTTGGTTTTCTTTCCCGACGATGACGACAGTTGCTCGAGGTCATCTTCCTCAATCTTGGCCTCGATGCGCACCGGTGAGAGGGGAGATACGGTGCGGGCGAAACTGGCAGCAGCGTGGGTGGGCACGTAGAATGATGAATGTCTTCTCGCCCGACCTTTGTCGTCATGGTCATGTGCGGGCCATGAAAATTCGGGGACAGCTGTCGTTGAGGTGCTGCGAGAATGGCCCCGAAAGAGTTGTGTAATCGATGAGATGCGGCGGAGCGACGATTGAGGTTGCGAGGCCCGAGACGGTGATTCTTGTGTCACTGTCGTCGTCGTTGGTGGTGGTGATGCCATTGTGCGTGTTGAAGTTGTGGGAGCACTTGCGCGCCGCTGGTGAGTCCGTGATGGCAGCGAAGGAGACATGCTGTGTACGAGATGATGCACAGGATCGATTGAAGAATTGAAACAGGAGTGAAGAGTGAAGAGTGAAGGCAGAGGGATAAAACAAAAGGTTGCGAGAAGTTTGGAGGAGATTGGGTCGTTTTGTTGTGCTGCTTAAAAGGCCGTTTTGGAACTCTGTGTGTGTGTGTGCCTGACTTCAATGCCAATGTCGTGATGTCAATGCCAATGCTAGCTATGATGTCAACCGAAAGCAAGTAAACAGGGCCCCCTGGTTTCCACTGGATTGCACACTCGATAGTATATTCGTGGCACCAAGCCGTGGCGCAAGCCAGATCGATCAAGGTTCGGGTCTCCCCGGGCGGTTGACCCAACCGGAATAAACGCGCCTGCGTGATGAGATGCGGTACCTAGTAGTAGTGGTGGTTTCAAGAAGCGAAGGCGAGTAAAATGGACGGTACAAGGAAAAAGACGAGTTGGCTGTGCTGGTGTCGTTTATATGTATATTTCAGTCGGTATACGCAAGCATGGTGTGCGTTGCGTTGTCACGTATGTATGTGTACGTCATGTATGCAGCATGTTGCTGTGAGCTGTTTTACGTGCGTTTTATGTGTGTTTTGTGTGCATATGGATGTAATGCATGGCATTGTAGAAAGACAAAACCACGGCCCGGGGGCTGGTGGTTTTATAGCCCAACCTTGTGCCCAAGCCGTTGGCAGACAATCATCAATTTTCGTTTTCGTGCAGCCCAAGAAAAAAACGTCAAAGCAAGCCGAATTTAGCCTGCATGCGTTGCGAGAAGAGTTGAGGTCTAGATAATCTCACCCGCGCGTGGTACGTGGTTGTCTGTGGGGGAGAAGAGGTCTGTGGTCTCGGTGCTCCCGATGACCCGATCCAGACCCGACAACTCTATCGTTGGCATCCTGGTCAGCGTTTCCCATTTCCCGTCTTTTGTTTTCGCTCTCTTCTTTGCCAGTTTACTCATTTTTCCCTCTTGGCATGTTTGTGTCTTCTTCTGTCTTACTCTCGAGTTCGACAACCTCAAAAGGCGGCTTGTGTGTGTGTTTGAAACACGCCCGGTGCTGTGTTCGTACTCCCTACAGCCCAAGGCACTTTTGATGCGACGAAAAACTGCCATCCATTATCTATTCGTGTGACTGAGTATCGTACATGTAGTCATGCAGCTTGCATGGTGCATGGTGCATGCTGCATTCTGTATTCTGCATCCTGCACTCTGCATTTTGCTTTTCACATGGGAAGATAGAGGTTGCAGATCAAGATTTACGGCCCTGGTCTTGACATTCAACCCTTGTAATTCGGACAAGTCTCCGATTCTCAATATGACAATGCTCCGACATTTGGAGATGCCGCTTGCTACGCAAAGTCTAGATGAGCTGATGGGCTGCATGTCTCAAAGCCAAAACACACCCCACTCTCGACGCCGTTGGGCTCCTGATTGCTGCTCCCCGTTTCTCTTGGAAAATGTACCTACATACAATGTACATATGGAATGGACTGTTATTGACTTTCCGTTGTGTTGCAGTCGCGGTCTTGACAGCCGAGGTGTTTCTTGTTTGTGATATACATACATAGGCAGGTAATGTGCTTTAAGCCTCGACCATGAACGCCTCGAACGTGTCCCGCAGTACAAGATCGGAGCGACCAGTTTGACAGACAGCCAACCTCGCTTCGCTGACGATGCCAAGTCCTCACTGGAACACACGGTCGGCTCACCATCCGTCTACACACAGCCTGTCATGCAGATGTCGAAGCAGAAAACATAAGACAAACAGAGCACCAAATAGCCAAAAGAAGAGGAATCAGATAGCCACGGAAATGTGGCGTGCTGAGTCCTGACTGACTATCTCGATTCTTGACCCATCATCGTCAACTCGAACGAGACAAGCATAAATCGCACGCTTGTTTGAAGCCCGCGCGGGACATCACGGGCGCCACTTAGCCCGTGGCGCTGGCTTCTGGCTCCATCATTGATCCATTGCCCATCCAGGACGGAGCATCAGCGGGCACAATGCCGGGCCCCGCGTCAGGCGCATGTGTTTCCCATGATGTTCTAAACGTACATGGCAGGTGTTCGTATGTATGCATATGAGGGCGCATACGAGTGCGCGTGTTTGTGTGTGTGTGTGTGTGTGTACATACCTCACCTAGGAGGTACATAGGAGGTAGGTAGGTAGGTATGTGGATGTGTTCGTGTATGTCAAGGCCCACCGCGACAACGCAACAGCAACAGTCAAGTGGCTGAGCCGCTGAGGAGGAGCTGAGGAGGCATGGAGGGAGGGGATTCCCATATCGACACGACTGCTACCCGACAGGCATGTGTCTTGGGCGGGGGATTTCCGAATTTCCCCCGGCGACAACAACGAGCGATAACATTGAGCGACAACATGAAGCGGCAACATCGAGGCAACGAGGCAACATCGAGGCAACATCGAGGCAAGAACGAGCCCTCAGCCGACAACGGAACGGCAGCAACGACCCGCTGAGCAGGAGCAAGGGGCGGGAAACTGTGGGCCCTTGTATGTACTCCGTAATCGTACCTAGGTACCTTGTAACCTTGTTGCCAAGATCTCTAAGTTCAGCATGGAAGGAACGAATGACGGCTTGATGCCGCTCTGACCCAGCAATAAAGGTGCAAGGACCCCGGACATATCATTCAGGGTTAGAAAAACGGGATCTAGATATTGGAAGAAGTCCGCGAGGTTTGCGTATACGCGTAGAGTGAACTGTCATGAACAATCTGTTGCATTCATGGAAGCTATCTAGAAGAGAGAGAAAGAAAAGAGTGAACGGCCTGACTCGTGCCACGTACTGTGTGGACACGTTGTCGTTGAGGACAGCGATTCCAACATACATACATACCTACCTCTCCGTGTGTGGACGCTACGAATCAAGCGAGGCAAACTCGCCTGCCATTCGCTGCGCTTGCCTTCCTTAAGTTCCCAGAGATCGGACCGATCTTCTGTGTATGTATTATATACCCATAGATTCCTTGATTGTTTCCTCTTCGTTTTAGCACATCAATCAACTCGGTTCTGTTATTTTCTTTTACTGAGGATTTGATCCTGTGAGGATTGATTCATCCATCGTTTCGGGGATTTCTTCGCATATCCTAGTGGTTTGCTGAACCTTGGTGATTGACTCCAAGTTGATTCGTTTGGCACTCAACATGCTGCTTCTCAGCCTCTTCACGACGGCTTGCGCCTTTGCTGGCCTCGCTGCCTCAGCCGTGTGCCTTGAAAAAGTCGCCACCATTCCAGATGGATGGAATTTGCTGCACGAGGCGCCTGAGCCTTGGACCCCGATGCGCATCTCCATCGCCCTGCGCCAGCCCCATATCCACGAATTGCCATCCAAAATTCTCTCCGCCACCCTTCTGGCTCAGGAGGATGTAGAGTCTCTTCGACAGCCTGCTCCGGAGCATGTGCACCAAGTCACCAAGTGGCTCTCGGCTAATGGCATCACCACGGCCCAAGTCGATCACGATTGGGTACACGTCACTGCTACGGTTGGTGCAGTCGACAAGTTACTCAACACAAAACTTCACCGATATCGCTTTGGCAACGGAAAAGATGTGCTTCGAGCCACGGAATACCGTATTCCCGATCATCTCACCTCGGCCATTGACTTCGTCCACCCCGTTGTCAACTTCATGACCCCTGAGCATCAAGTCTCGTTCGCTCCACAGTTGGGAGCGCATCAAAGACGCCGCAACGGTCGAAGCGTGGCCTGCAGCCCGTACACTACACCGGATTGCATCAACAAGCTATATGGTATCAACTACACGACGCCCGACGACCAGTCTCCTGTTCGGTTTGGCATTGCTGGCTTCTTGGATCAATGGGCTAGTTACGCCGACATGCACCAGAACTTTGCCCAGTCACGTCCTGACCTCGTCGAGGCTGGCTACAACTTTAGCGTGGAATCAATCAATGGAGGCGAGAATAAGCAAGATGCCGGGACAGCGGGAGCAGAGGCTAACCTGGATATCCAATATGGCATGGCCGTTGGCTTTCCCACGAACGTGATTTTCTACTCAACGGCAGGCCGAGGCGAGAAGCTGGACGACGACGGCAAGCCAGTCACAGGCGAGCTCAACGACAATGAGCCGTACCTGGATTTGCTGCAGTACCTTGCCAAGAAGCCAGACAATGAGCTCCCGCATGTCCTCTCCATCTCATACGCCGATGATGAATTTACGATGCCCCAGCCTTACGCCATCCGGGTCTGCAATGAAATCGGTCTGCTCGCCGCGCGAGGAGTATCAGTCTTGGGTGGCTCCGGAGACGGGGGTGCCAGAGGCGGCAGAAATGCCACGTGCCATTCTCGTGATGGACTCAACAAAGACATGACGATTTCCACTTTTCCGGCTTCTTGTCCCTGGGTGACGTCCGTTGGCGCCGTGAACAACGGTGAAGAGCCACCACAAGGTGCTGAATTCAGTGCCGGCGGCTTTTCAAACCTTTTCCCACGGCCTGACTGGCAAAAGGAGGCCGTGGAGGAGTATATTGGCGAACTCAAGGGCCATCTAAAAGGCTATTACAACCCTGAAATGCGAGCCACCCCCGACATATCTGTTCTCGGAACCCAGTTTGACACGGTAATCAACGGCGTTGACGTGTCTGTTAGAGGCACCAGTGCGAGCACTCCTGTCCTGGCCGCCATGATTGCGCTTATCAACGATGCCCGTCTTCGACAAGGCAAGAAAGCGCTCGGCTGGCTGAATGGTAGACTCTACTCCGATGAAGTACGAAGCGTCCTGCAAGACATTACAAACGGGCGCAGTTTGTCGTGTATCTTCTCTGGTGGACAAATGCCTGGCGGATGGCCTGCCACCAAGGGGTACGACGCAATTACTGGAGTAGGCGTGCCAAATAACTTTCAGAAGTTTATGGATGTTTTGGTCAATTGTGCGTGACGGGTTGATAAAAAAAGGTAGCCGAGGCTGGGGAAAAGGGGGCGCGTCTCTTTTTAGGTTATGTACCTGCAGGCCGCGCAAGTTGCGCGAGTAGGTACATAGCTACACCTGCAGTACTGCATTCGTCATAATGAACTTGACTAACGCGAACATTACTTGCGCAACGACCGCGAGTTATCTTTTATTGAACAAGTTGATTATGTACATTAAAAGAACCGCTCTTGCCGACCTGTAGGCTGTTGGCCTTATTATCGGTGTGTTCGTGCCCAATGAGTGAATGAAAATGCAACTTTGTCTCAGGTTCCGGTACTTTTGCGCGCGACGCGAGAAGCGACATCCACAGCCGCCCAACCAATGGGCAGCTGCCGAGAACATTCAATTCAAACGGCCAAGAGGAGCAACACCTGGCCAATTAGAGACGTGGCTTGCCCGTTTTTACAGAGCGGAGTAAAGGTACCGCGGTCTGGACTTCAACACGAAGCGCGTCCCAGCCTACCTACTTACTGCCTAGCAAACGAATTACAGTCTTGCATTACTACTCTGTACTACGAGCAGGGTTGCCTCTGCGTTTTGTGAACGTCTTTTCGGTTTCTGTCACTTTCCAACTTCTGTTCCCCTCATTTTTGACCCCCCAAATTCCTTTTTTTTTGGGTCTTCCCTTACGAACGCGCGCGCGACTTTCCCCTCACGACGCGTTACATTGACTCCTATCGAACATCGTCGCGAAACGATCGGTCTTTCGTTTCATAAGAGGAGCGCACATCATGATTGGGGGGTTTGGGGGTACAGACACGGATTATATTGCTGCTGTTTGAGGAGGGGAGAACTGGTGGCTTGTTTGGGCTGGGCGTGAAGAGGGACGCGTTTGGGACTGGTTTCTGTGCTTGCCTTTGGTTGGGAGTTGATGGGTTGGAGATTGGAACGGGTGCTTGAGGGATGAGAGGGATACGAGAAGAACACGAGAGCATCGACTGAGCTTTACAGAAAATTACAGAGCACTGCGGAGCATTACAAGAGCAGCGCGGAAGCATCACGAGAACATCGAGGCAATACAGACGGAGCATCGCGGCGAAACGGACAGAGAACCGCCAGGGTCTTTGAGAGTTACGGATCGTTAAAGAATTTCGCTAATATTGCGCGGGAATCCGGTCTAGCGAAGATGCCAACACAGCACGTTGCGCCTGAGGCTGATGAGCAACTTGGCCAGGTAGCCAAGGCAATGCTCAAGGCGCGCAAGGTAGTGGTGGTGACTGGTGCTGGCATAAGCACCAATTCTGGCATTCCGGTATGAGCGTCTAATTCTTCCCTCTCGTTCAAAATGCAGCCACCTCAACTATGCGAGAGCATATGCATACCTCGTTCGCAGTGCCGAGCATGTGGAAACTGACCGGCATATAGGACTTCCGATCAGAAAATGGGCTGTACTCGCTCATCCAGGCCCAGTTTGAGGCTGCGTCTCGACAGAATCGGCAGAGCGAACAGTCTGACGACATACAAGAACCTGACAGGACGGGCCCGATGACGCGACAGGCCAAGAGGAGGAAGTTGTCCGAGGGTGTCCTAAAAGAAGGCGACCATGACTGCATGACCGTTCCCACCAGTACAATAAACGTCAGAGACACGATTGCGGTCAACATTGAGCCTACTTTGTCGAGGTTTCTGGGCACTTGTGACAAGCCCCTGTCGAGAAATGCGACGAATATGATGGCTACAAGGTCCATAACGAGAGCAAATAATGTCGCCAAACGTTGCTCCGGTACGCCAGAACCAACAGAGACCACCCGCTTGCTGGCTGCAAAGCAGACATCTCCGTTGTCGTCCCCTTCCTCTGCTCCCTTCAACTCCTTTGTGTCCAGGTCGCCGTCAGGAAGCAGTTCGAGAGACGGCAGAAGCACGATTTCGTCATCATCGTCATCGCCAACATCCCCATCACCGCCGTCGTCACAGTCCGATGGAGATGACCAGGAGCCGCCAGCAAGCCAATGCTCCTCCTCCGGAGGCAAATCTGCACTCCCCCACATGAAAGGAAGGGACCTTTTCGACGCCAACATCTGGTCAGACCCGGTCAGAACGTCCGTATTTTACACATTTGCAACGTCTCTGCGGCAAAAAATAAAAACCGCGGAGCCCACAACGTCACATCGGTTCATACGTCACTTGCGAGACCGCGGGACACTTGTCCGGTGCTACACCCAAAACATTGATCAGTTCGAGGAAAAGGTCGGACTATCAACCAGACTACAGGATGGACCAGGTCTAAGGGCCCGATTTTCCAGACGGTCGACCGCCGCCACCACAAGCCAGCTCAGCCAACTGCCTGAGGAGGCATGTAGGGACTCAAAAGATCAGCAATCCTCTCCGGAGTCCTCTCGCCAGCCAGCCGATTCCGCGACTGATTCAAGCGCCAGCTGCCAGCAATCCCAGGACGTGACAACAGACACGAGTGGTGATGGCTCAAGAACAAGACGAAAGGGTGTTCTAAAGCCACAGCTTCCTCGGTCAGGGGTCGAGTGTGTATTTCTGCATGGTTCCCTCCACCTCCTGCGCTGTTTTCTCTGCAGCCGAGTCTGCTCTTGGGATGAAACTCGTGAGCTGGAGACTCTATCCGGACAGCAACCTGAATGTCCTCACTGCGTTGGCGCCACAGTCGCTCGCGAGGAGCGCGGAAAACGTGCCCTCGGCGTGGGAAAGCTGCGCCCGGATATTGTGCTATATGGTGAAGAACATCCGAGCTCGCATCTCATCAGCCCGATCGTGACGCATGACCTCAGCCTATCGCCGGACATGCTGCTCATTCTGGGGACGAGTCTGCGGGTGCACGGCCTCAAAGTCATGGTGCGAGAATTCGCGAAAGCTGTTCACAGCAGGGGCGGGAAAGTCGTCTTTGTGAATTTGACGGAGCCACCGAAGAGTGTTTGGGGGGACATGATTGACTATTGGGTGCAGTGGGACTGCGATGCTTGGGTGGAGGATCTGCAGGTCAGGATACCGGGGCTTTGGCATGAGCCGGAGGGTCCGAAGCAGAAGAAGAAGACAGATTGCAGTGGGACGTCTGAAGGGAGTGAGAAGGAGGATGGGGAGAACGAAGACGACAAGGAGAAGGAGAAGGAGAAGGAGAAGGAGAACGAGAACGAGACGGACAAGAGAGACGAGAACAAGGAGACAGAAGAGACCAATGGCACAGAAGGGAAGGAGAGAGAGGGGGAGAAGGACAAGAGAGAGAAGAAGGGGAACAAGGAGGTCAACGAGAAGAAGGTGAAAAAGGCCAAACCAACGAAGACAACGACAGAAAAGAAGACCAAGCCACCCGCCGCGAACCCCGTGGCTATGCGCGACAGCAGAGTCACAGGAGCCTACTGGACGTGCAAGATTCTAGGCGAGCTCCATCGCATCACTGGGCATCCGGAAGAAAAAGTTGCAAAACCTCCTCGCTCATCCGCGTCGAATCGTCGGGCGTCTACATCCGCAACGACGTCAACGTGTCCGACAGCACAACCTAGAGAATTGGAAACCTCTGGCACTACCTCCATCGTCTCTACCGCCACCGCCTCCGCCACCACACGACCGCAAGCCCCAAAGGCCAAGCCCAAACGATGCCGCAAGTCTGCCCCGGGACAACTCGACCGACCCCGACAAACACGATCTCAATCACGGAATTCTACTCCCACTCCCAACGGCGACAGGTCCCGCCAAACCGAAACAAACTCGGCCCCTCCCGCCCCTGTCATAGTTCTCTTCTCCCCAAAAAGCAGGACCGTCGCATCCGCACCGCCCCCCAACAGCAGGAGCTCCATCCTCGACTCCGTCAAAGAACACGCCCGCATCCGAAAGAGAAGAGTAATCGATGGCGAGGAAGTCCCAGCCCCCTCCGTCGGAACAAGACGCCCAGCCGGCAAAGCTACCGCCACAATGAGCAGAAATGACCTCACTCTGGCACCGATACAATCATCTTCACGGTGGGCGCCGACTCATCTACCTCCGTTATATGGGAAGCCATGCGCGATGGAGCCACGGCATGAGCCGCCTTCAGGGCCTCTTAGCTCCTTGTCCACGAATGTCAGAGGGGGGGCGGCAGCATCGGGATCGGGATCGGGATCGATTAAGGTATTTGGCGAGCCTCAGGCCTTTTACCACCGTGATGGGCTGGTTCATATGCTCCGGGAAGCACCAGAGTGGGCGCGCGAGCACATCTGGGCTGCGGATCTTGGAGATTGGAACGAGGTGGGTGGTGCGGCGGACGGGGAGTCGGGACGGGAGCAAGAAGGGGGAGGAGGAGGAGGAGGACGGAATAGGTTTGGTGGGATGTTTGTGTCGGGTGTGTTGCCGGCTTGTGAGCGCGAGGGGGGGAGCTTGGAGGGCGAGTTGATGGATTGGGGGTCTAGTTGGAGGTGTAGAGGGTGAGGGAGGGAGGGGGTTGGTGATGCAGAGTGAAGCAAGCGAAGGATGCGACTGTAGCTGCGGCTTGACGAGGGATATCGATGGAAATGAGCATTTGCGGTCTGTTTTGAATGAGAATTTGCCGACAATTACCTGCTTTCTTGTCCCTCGAGTCTGTCGTTCTGATACCTAGGACTCAGGAGGTACCTAACTTACTCCTCGGCTCGGCCTCCCGCGGCTTTGGGTAGCGGGGCCGGCTAATCAAGCACCTTGGCAGCCGCACAAAGAGGGGTTGCAGCCGCAGACCAAACGACCAAAGCCCAACCTTTACTTGTTTCTCTCCTCCATACGTCCATCTCCTTCTCTGGCGCGCTGTTCATTGTACCATCGTTGCACCTGCGTCTTCTTCCGTACTGCATCAATTTCAGCTTTCGTGCACGTCACTCGAGGAAGAGGACCACGTCCGGACGGGGGGCGCGCTCTCGTCGCGTTCCTGGATCATCAGTTCGGCGGTGGTTAGAGGATAAGACGGGGGGATGGGCCTTTTGGAAGGGGAAGAGTTGGTGTTAAGGGGTAGGCAACGAGGATCTGAGTCGGGAGGTGAGCCGAGATCTGAACCAGAGCCCAAGCTCGAATCGGAAGTTGTAGCGGAAGGTGCGCCAGATTGGGAGCCCAAAACCGAACGTCAACTCGGGAACAGAAAAGAGCCAGAACATAAACCAGAAGCCGAATCCGAAAAACAGCAAGAAAAACCTCAGCAAGAAGTGCAGGCATTCGGGCGTGCGTGGAAGAGCGAGTTTCTCTTTGATCCGGCGTGGCGCAACTTGAATCACGGTGTGTTGGCCGTCTAAACCCTTTGCTTCCTCCTCTTCTACCCCTTTCTCTCTCTTACGCAACACTCATCTGTGCCTTGAAATCAGGCTCCTTTGGTACATATCCGGTCTACATCCGCGACAAGCTCCGCGCGTACCAAGACCAAGCCGAAGCACGACCCGACCAGTTCATACGCTACGAGGAGTCGAAGCTGCTATACCGGTCGCGGGCAGCCGTGGCAAAGATTGTGAACGCTCCTCTCGACACTATCGTCTTCGTGGGCAATGCCACCGAGGGCGTCAATACGGTGCTGCGCAACCTACGATGGGACAGCCTGGAGAAGGGATGCCAGAAAGATGTGATCCTGAGCTTCTCGACTGTGTACGAGGCCTGCGGCAACGCGGCCGACTACATTGCCGAGTACTTTGCCGGCAAGGTCGAGCACCGCACCATCGAGCTTGAGTATCCGGTAGAAGACGCCGACGTGATAGCTGCGCTGCGAGACGCTGCAACACAGGTAGCGCGCGAGGGAAAGCGCGCGCGGCTGGCCATGATGGACGTGGTGACGTCGCGGCCGGGCGTCGTGTTTCCGTGGGAGGCCGCTGTGCGCGTCTGTCGCGAGCTGGGTATTCTGTCGCTGGTCGATGGCGCGCAGGGTGTCGGTATGGTCCGCCTGGACCTGACTGCCGCAGATCCGGATTTCTTCGTCTCCAACTGCCACAAATGGTTGCTGGTGCCGCGCGGATGCGCTATGCTGTACACGCCGGCTCGCACCCAGTGTCTGCTGCGTACCGCGCTGGCCACCAGCCACGGCTACGCGCCGCTGTCCGCCGCTCCGGCACCTCCTGGCTCCAAGAGCCGTTACGTCGCCAACTTTGAGTTCGTCGGCACGCGAGATAACGCGCCTTACCTTTGCGTGGCCGACGCCATTAACTGGCGGGAGCGCGTTTGCGGCGGCGAGGAGACTATCCTGCGCTACCTGTGGGCGCTGAACAAGAAGGGCATTCGCATCGTCGCCCGCGCGTTGGGCACGACTCATCTCGATAATGCGACTGAGACGCTGACCAACTGCGCCATGGGCAATGTCGCGCTGCCAATGCGGGTCGACGACGTGGACGCGCCAACTGCGCTCGATGCGGCGCCGAGTGCCGTTATAGGTGCTCCCGATGTGGTCGTGGCCCGCGAGAACGTGGCCCTTGTCGACAAGTGGATGCGCGAAAAGCTCTTTGACGATTACAAGACTTTTATGACGCTGTTTGTCATGCAAGATCGGTACTGGGTGCGTCTGAGTGCGCAGATTTATCTGGACGAGCAGGACTACGAGGTCGCGGGTGATATTTTGAAGGCGCTATGCGAAAGGATTCGTCTTGGGGAGTATTTGGATCCGCAGCCGGCTGAGTAGACAGACGTCCTGAAATTGAGGTTGGGCCTTGAGGCTCCCATCGTTTCGATCGCAATGCAGGACTGAGGAAACCGTCGACCGATCTCGACTCCAGAGTCCATACGCGCCGCGTTTATGGGTCCAAGGCGTTCCGAAGCGCCCCTAACCCCTGTCCGGGTCCAGCCGCAGCCGCCCTCTCTTCCCCGGTGGACCCACCTTGCACGCGCCGCAAGTTGCAACGGCCGCTTGATTCCCTGTTCCGAAATCGATTGGCTGGATATCTTTGGGGAACAAGGGAAGGAATCGCATCGCTAGCCGCCGCTGGAACAAGATAGACGATGCAGCGTATTGCATACGTTCATGCGACTCTGGCAGTCCGATTGTCTCGGGCATCGTTGGCTGTTCTCTACTCCGCGTGTGCTCGACCTGCATACTGTCTTTCTGTTGTTCCTGGCGTTTTGTTCCTGGGTCACCGACTCACTGTTTGCGCTGCTGCCGGGGCTGATGATGTTCCTTTCTTTCAGCACGTAGAAGTCCTGTTCTTTCGACTTGAACGAGTGATATAGTTCCTGACTCTCACTTTTTACTCTCTTCTTCTATAAGTATCTTTGGCATAAATACACGTATATATACTATACTTTTACTGCATTTCCCGGTATCGGCATCCTGGTATGAGTGAGTCTCATTGTATAACTGACGACTTCCCCAGACTATCGCCGTCTTCTGCACAAGAATAGCTTCAACACGTCTGCTGTATGCATGTGTTGGTGATCTAACAGGTCCCCCTCCACGGCGCGATGCACCACTCCGCGCTTCTTGTCTTGTCCGCGGCTCTACTGTCACTCACCTCCCTCGCCGAGGCAGACATCCAGAAACGCTCCTTTTCTGTCGAGAGGGTCAGAAACCCCGCTTTTACGGGACATGATGGGCCCAGGGCGATGGTGAAGACGCATAGGAAGTTTCGCATGCCGCTCCCACAGGGGCTGTTGGATGCCATGGAAGCGCAGGAGAAGAAGAAGGCAGGGCGAGAAAGACGTGGAAAGCCGGCGGCGAGGCATCATCATCGGAGGGGGCTGTTAGAAGACGCACTGAATGCGCTGGATGTGCTAGATTTAGAGCATGGCGATAGCAGAGGCTATCAAGATGGACCAGAGGATGAACGCCAGGAGGAACACCACAAATACGGAAATCACTCCTCCAACGGCGGGCATGGCACACCGAAGCCTCTCTCCGCCAGCGTGCCCGCCGTACCCAACCCAAACGACATCGAGTACCTCTCCCCCGTCACCATTGGCGGCCAAACCGTCCACCTCGACTTCGACACGGGCTCCTCAGATCTCTGGGTCTTCACCACACACCTCGACTCAGCCACCACGGCCAACCACTGCGTATACAACGCATCCGCATCCCGCACCTTCAAGCCCATCCCCGGCGCCTCCTTCCGAATCGCCTACGGGGACGGTTCCAGCGCCCAAGGCATCGTCGGGACCGACATCGTCGACGTAGGGGGCGCCTCTTTCGCGACCCAGGCCATTGAGCTCGCCACGTCTGTCTCGCAGCAATTCGTCAACGATCAAGTCAGTGACGGCCTGCTCGGGCTGGCGTTCTCACAGATCAACTCAGTCGAGCCACAGAAGCAGACGACTTTTCTAGACAACATCAAGTCGACGCTCGCTGAGCCCGTCCTGACGGCTGATCTGAGAAAGGGAGGCCCCGGGACGTATACCTTTGGACGGATCGACTCGTCCCGGTACAGGGGCCCGCTGACCTGGATTCCCGTCAACACCACGAGAGGCTTCTGGCAGTTTGAAAGCGAGCGCTTCGCTGTGGGGACGCATGTGGATGGGCTGGGGAACAGGACGAGCGTGTCCACGTCGGGGGTTCAGGCTATTGCCGATACGGGCACCACGCTTATTCTGGCGGACGGAAAAGTCGTGGAGGGCTACTACGCGCAGGTGCGAGGTGCGAGGAATGATACTCAGATGGGAGGGTTTACGTTTCCGTGTCAGGCTGAGTTGCCGGACTTGGAGCTGGATGTGGGCGGGGTGTACATGGCCGCGATTTCGGGGCGGGATGTGAATTTTACGAGTGTTGGCAATGGGAGTACGTTTTCCTTTGTTTTCTTTCCTTTTTGCTGATTCCATTGAGGGAAAGAATATTATCAGATTCAAAAACACTCCATGAACTAACCAGATTCCTCGCAGCGTGCTTTGGAGGTGTCCAGACAACACCGCCGGGACAATTGGCCGTCTATGGAGACATCTTCTTCAAGTCCCAGTTCGTGGTGTTTCATGCTGGCAACAACTCGCTGGGGATGGCGCCGCATGCATAGAGGGGTAAGCGATGGGATGATGGGTGTGTTTGTGATATAATACCAAATTGAATGGGTTGAAGAAGGTGATGAATAAATGAGAAACATGGAGAAAAATCACATCAACAAACCCAATGGTTGAGGAAATCTAATCCGTTATTTCCTGTCAAGTACGCTAGAGGCCGATGGTCTCGGCAACCCACTCTCTTTTCCACGTGGAAACTGACTCTATGAACTGGAAGCTCCTTTGTTCAGGATTTCCCCTCGATGAGCTTCAGCCCACATTATACCTCTAGGATCTCGGACGGATGAGCCGCGTCATACAATCCCCCATTTTAGTGCTGGCCACTGGCCAGCCGCCACAGAACGAGCCCTGATGACCCGATGGTGCGCGGTCTCAATGCTTCTAAGTTTTGGCCAAAGGCTTGCCAGTGATGCGCACCTTCAGCCCGGTCGGCGGTCCGACGCGCGGTATGAGGTATACTGGTAACTGTGTACCTACCTATTCAGTGGCATTTGCAGGTAGACAGTGCTGAGTGTGTAGGTAAGTGGCTGAGTATACGTTCCCCTGGAGGTGAGATTTTAACTATCCCACGTTCCTGGTAGCTCATCACTGTGTCTCCTTAGTCCATTATAACAACATGTGTGTAGAACCCGATCTGAGTCTAGTCAGTCTTAGCGCTGCGTGGCTATTCTGACTACTGAAAACTGTACCTGTCTCACCGCGGCCCTAGCGACGGCCATAACAAGGTTGCAAGTGGAAAGTATGACGCCCTTATCTTTCCCTCGTCATTGTAATATGTATCTCAAGCGCTGCTTCTGACGTAACGGGAAGTCTTTTGTAGTAGGTACCTACATACATACATACCTCCTATCTGCCCTGCTTCTCGATTCGGCTAAAGGGCATTTAGCCCTCCCGTGGGTACTGAATCACTCCCGCGTCTGCGACCTGCTTCCGTAGACTGCTCAATTTTGAGATGCTCAAGGTGATGGGAGGCTTGAGTATTCGAGCTCGGGCGCGATTAGAGGCAGACATTGGATTGCTTGATGGAATGTCAAGAGTAAGAGTACGAAAGACTTTGCATAGAGCATTCAAAATATCCCCAACTCCGCCGGACGAGCAAAAGGCCCGACCGACGACCGTACGACTACGACTGTAGTCACAGGGCGTGAGGCCAGCAAGGAAGCACGAGGAGGTAAATACTGAGCAACGAGATGATGAGGAATTGTATTCAGTACATATTAGTATCATAGAGACAGGCAAGGAAGACATCGGTTCGGGTCGGTTTGACACACGGCGCCGTCCGTCGGCGAACATCCGTTTGAGACAATTTGGCTGAAACACACGGAATTGACCCTTGGAGTTGTGCGGACGTGAGAAGGGCCATTATCCATCTGGGTGTACCCTGTCGCGTGCGTGACTGCTCGAGTTGTGTTATATGTAGACGAACCGGCAGACAGGCTCCGAGATCGTAGACAAACAAAGATACAGACTGCATACCGATAGATGTAAGTGAATTAAAGTAATAGACATAAAAGTCCGGCATGAAATTTGAATACTAAACTTCGCCTGACCCCCTTGGAGGACGTTTTTCAGATTACACATCGCCAGAACAAGGCGGTGAGCGGTAGGCTGCAGCAAGACAGCCAGCCTCAGCCTTCCTTGACCATAAATGTTACTTCACAACCAAATCCTACTTCCAAGTCCAACTTCTTTCCAAGAAGCAAGCAACTCGAATCTTGTGCCTATTACGCGCTCACTAACAACACCACATCACCGGTGGTCGCACGGTCAGCATAACCCCATCTCAATTCACATATATATACGTGCTCCCGCAGACTCAGGAGTCAGCCAGTCAAAGTCAAACACATAAGCTATGCAACACAACCCCAAAGCACAGACACCGCCGCACATACACCAAACAAGCCGTCTACCATCATCTCTCTCATGATACATAACAAAAGGGGGCAACGGCTGATAGGCCCTAAAAGGAATAGAATAGAAGACCCCTCCACATTCCACGACAATGACCCGCGGGCCGCCACAACAATTGTAACCATGTACCCCCCCCTCCCCCCAAAAAAAACAACACAAAACAATACTGAAGAAGGACAACGAACAACAAGAGTGGCCAAACAGATGACACAAAAGATGGAACAAGAAGAGAAGAGAAACTAGGCCGACCCAAATACATAAAAAGCTCCCCCTTTCTTTCTACAGTCTATGATAGCGATGATTCCAGTCGAAGAAGAAGGGCTTCTTCACAAAGATATGTGCATGTGCATGTGCATGTGTAGGCAGCGCTCCAGACGTCCGAACGGCGGAAACCCAGGTCCCAGGATGGCTCATGGGGTATATGAGCTTTATTAGAGCTCCCTCGCGAGTCGCAAGTCGCAAGTAACAACAACGGCCCATATACTTTTTTGGTGGCATCATCTTTTTCTGTTCCCCTCTCTCCTCCCCCCCCTTTTTTTTTATATATTTCATTTTTTAACAGGTTTTCTTATTTTCAGGGGGCTGTCGCGCTACGAGGGAACGGGCCCATCCGTCCCACACACGGTGATGGGTTCCGTGATGGAAGCCTCTGGGCCATGGCGCATCACGGAGACGGCTTGCGCGAAGAAGGAGTTTGTGCGAATGGTGGTAGCTCGGATCATGGCCTTTGTGGGGACGTGGTCCGTCATGGCGATGCGGTTGACTTTGACGCGGAAGTCTTCGAGCATTTTGTGGGCGGATTCGATGTGGGCTCTGTCGGCGGCCATGAGGAAGAGGTAGACGAGGAAGTTGCCGCAGAGGATGAGTTGGGAGCGGGCGTCTGGGGGGAGGGAGGGCGAAAGGTTAGCATTTGTGTATGAGTGTGTATGTGTACGTATCTTGACACACGAATACATGCATGGTATATCCACGGCATGAAGCACACCAACATATGTGTTGAAGTATATTACACGTGGTTTCAGATGTGGTAGTGCCAGAACAAACAAAAAGAGTGTTGAAACTTACGTCGTCCCCAGAAACCTCTGAAATCCCCTGGATTCACACTTGCGAAAAACTCGGTAAACTGCGCAAAGTCGGCCAGAGCAAACGCAAACCACTGCCGCAGATTAGAGTCAGGCTGTGACTTGGCCGCCTTGGTAGCTGGGTGCATCAGAGCGCGGTAGAGGAGAACTTTGGTGGCGTAGAAGGATAAATGCAGGGGGCCTATGTTGTCATGTTAGCATCACATCTATTTCAGGGCCTCCACGGATTCAGGGGTTCTTGTTCATCCCTTGTTTCCCGTCTACAGGGGAGATGGACGGGAAGAAAGACGCCACATGCAGGGGGGATAGACTCACAGTTGTAGCACGAAACCATGGGATCTCTATTCTTAGGCACGACCAAACATGAAGGAATCATATTGGGCCAATCCTTTAACTTGTTGTGTATATCGGCGAGGCGCTCACGGGCGGCGATTCGGTCATAGGGATCCGACATTCGGGGATTCACTTGGCTAAAAGGTCCGAGGATGTTAATAAAGCGTGTGTGGTATTTGCCATGACGAGTGAACAGGGGAGCAAGAGTGGCGCATGGAACGTGAGAAAGATGGGGTACAGGAGGAAGAACCAGGGCTTTCCAACGCCTCCCGCCCTTCTTCCATCTTTCATTTTGTCATGGTAGTCCAGGATCGTTGGAGAAGAAAAAAAAGACGCAGGGAATGTCAGGAGCAAGGGATATAAAAACAAGGACAGTCAACCTACAATCCACAGTCAAGGACCGTTCTCAAACACCTCGAGACCTTGACATACTCCAAAAATCGTGCCCCAGACGCCACATCAAAGTACGCATTCTGCAAATCGACAATATACCGCAAATCATCCGGGACATCCTCATCGCAGCGTAGATCCTCAATGTCCACGGGGACGGTACTAAATGACGTCTCGCTAATATGAGGCGGATTCCCTAGTGAAATGGCCGCCCAGCAGTCCGTCAAAAAGACGGACCACCAGAGTTTCTTGCGCAGCTTCTTCTCCACGGGCTCGAGGTTCCACTCCGAAGGGTCCTGATGTAGGCCGATGAGTTGTGCGCACGCAGTGGCCTGTGCGGCGAGGGTAAACGTCGAGGGCGCCTCCATGGCATCGATGGAAGGAGGTTGGACGTGGATCAGCAGCAGACAGGCCTGCACGACGAATAGGTTCGGGTTCTCGATTTCTCGGCGCAGCGCTCTGTGAGCCTGGTCGACGATCTCGTGTTGGTGCAGAGGGAAAGCATCGGCGGTCCGAATGGAGGGATCTTCGGTCCAGTAGACGGAGGCGAGGGCGTAGATGGCCCCGCGGAGACAGGCGGGGATAGACTTGCGGTTGCTTGCATAGCGGCGCAGGAAACGCACCTTGGATAGAAGAGGGAGAATGGGATGGACGTGGCGGAAGTAGAGTCGCACGAGGACATCGGCGTGGGGCCAGACTTTGGTTTCAATGGCGTCGGATGCCTCCTCCCGGGACATGTTTGTGTGTTTCGGATGCCCGAGAGACAAGAACAAAAAGTGCTGAGGCAGGTCATCGAGGTCGGTGCCGCCGCGATGGATTTGCACCACGTTGGCGTCCACGGTGGACATTTCGCTCAGGATACCATAGCTGAAGGCATCGAGCACAAAGGGATCCTGCTCGGCGGTGCTGCCGAGGAAGTAGGTTGATCGTCCTGGGTTGTCCTCGAGGGTATACGATGCGGTGCTGCCGACGGAGGACTCGGGCGAGTTGAGCGCCGGCTGCACAATGTCCATGCTCATGACGGAGGAGTCGGGCTCGATCTTGATGTCGGCATCGCGGACGAAGCCGTCGAAGCTGCCGCTTTCGAAGCCATGTGACGAGTACGCGGCAAAGGGGGTTTCATGACCACCATATCGCGAAGATGACGCGTACTGGCTGTTCGCTGCCGCCGCCGCTGCTACTGCTGCCGCTGCCGCTGCTGCTGAAGTTGATCCTGTCGCCGCGACAGGAACAGGCGACGACGAGAGACCGCCGCCAGCGCCGCAGGGACTCGACTTTGCCGTGTTGGGGCTTGTCCTCGTCTCGGCGTGGTCTCGACCAGCCCCTGACCCAGCAGGTGCGACGTGATCATAACCGGCGTATGTTCTAGCCAGTGCTGCCTCTCCTGCGGCGGTCGATTGGCAGGTAATGCCTCTGGTTCGGCAAAAGGCGCCTAGACGTCATGATGGAAACGGGTCAGTCTCGCCGGGACAACGTTGTTTTACAAGATTTACAAGACCTGATACGACTGGACAAGACCAAAGGAAGAAAGAGGAGAGGAGCGCGGGAGAAGGGGGGAGGGGTAAATTGTAACGAGCTCATCTCCCCCATCAAAACGACACATCAAGCCAGAAAATGCCTCGTCACGTCTTTATTCTGAGTCATGTGGCCACAGAACTTTCATCCCAGACGTGAGAAGAATACTCTAGAGGAAGCGGCGACGGCACGGTCGGGCAGAGAAGCCAGATACATTTGTGTTTAATATATATGGAAGAATAAGAAGGAAAAAAAGGGGAAAAAAGAAACTAGATAGAGACACACACACTCACATGGAGGCTCCGTCGTGATGATACAAGCCGTCTTGCGACGACGACAAGCATCACAAGGACGACTCTTGCGACTTCTCCTTTCCCTGGGAACACCAAAGGTGCTCTGTATCACAAACTTGCGGGGGCGGCCGTGGGCAGTAGCCGCGGATGGTGGTTCAGTGCCGGCCTCCGGGTGCTGATGCTGCTGCTGTTGATGCTGCTGTTGATGCTGCTGCTGCTGCTGCTCAGTAGCTGAGAAGCGATACGGACTCGGAACCGGCACGGCATCGGGGGGTCCGGAGCTGTCGCCGTCCATGGCCCGGTGACGTACGGCGAGATGCGGCTCGAGACAATGGGCGACACAGGCGCGTCAAACGTCGGCCTATGACTTGTCTGGATTGTGTGCGAATGTGTCTGGTGTCGGCGAACACATCGGCAAAGAGTTGACCGATATTGTCCATCGAATGTGGTGCTGGGCCTTGTGCTGCCCAAACTGAGAAGGGGGGGGGGGGGGGGGGGGGGAGGGGTCGGCCCTCGCGTGCACACGCAGCACGCGTGCCGCCTGGGGCCGAAGCGGGGATCGTCGGGACTTGCCAGAATTTTTAATTCTTCCCTTTATTTCGAAAGTAACGGCTCAACTGGGCCTTTGTGCTTGTGCTGCTGCGGTTTTGCTTGTGTTGCTGCTGGCTTGGGGGTTTGGATTGCCGTTTGGGGCGGTCCGGGTTACCGCACTAGCCTCGTCTGGGCCTTTTCTTGGCTTTGGTTTCGTCTTCTCGTGGCGCTGTGACTCTGTGAACTGTGACTTTGTGACTTCTGTGACTCTGTGACTAGTGGCCGGGGGTTTGGGACTCGGGAGACTCGGGAGAAGCGGAACTGCCCCGTTGGTGCAACTGTTGGACCGTGGACGACGTGGACAAGTGGACAAAGTGGCAAGCCGTTGGGCAGGCAAAGTTGGATCAACGCTGCGTCGCAATAAAAGGCGCAGGAAAAGGCGGAAGAGGCGGCAGGACAGGACAGGGTGTAACGAATCGAGTGCGTCCGACGGGGTGGTGTGAGTCACGGGATCAAGGCAAAAGAGGCCACGAATGCGTGAATGGAGGGGGAGTAGAGCAGAATAATAATAGAATGAAAGAATAATAATGGAACCTTGCACCATGAATCGGAGCCCTACTTTGGGAAGAAATATCCAATACAATAGAGCAAATAAAAAAATCTCAAAATCTGGAATCTAGAATCTGGAATCTTGAATCCAGAGTCAAAAAAACAAAAACCATGGGCACAGACGCAGACTACTACGTGACTACCTAAGGACTAAGGTACATACATAGGTACATACGTTACTTCCCACGCGGTCCCCTCTTCGCGTGGAGCACTGGCCTAAGTATGGCGCATGCGACCTGACAAGCCGCAACGGTCTGACTGTCTAGCATGATATTGATAGCATCTGCATGGGGGAGAAAACCGGTTGACGGGGCCAACGATCGAACGACCAACAGCCGGTTTCGCGATTCAGGGCGGGTGAAATGGCGTGGTGCAGCAAATAGTCTGCCTTCACAAACTGTCTACATACAGACTCTGTACTACATATCAAATACGTACGTACATAGGTATAAATCACAGCCCGCACAAAGCTGCACGAACTTAGAAGCCGGTGATGAAGGAAGAAGAGAAGATGTACGTTTGTACATACCATACATCAATACATTAGCTACATACTCTGTACATGATCGAAAAGTTGGCCGAAGCTAGTGGGCGCCACAACTTACAAGCACCACCGATGGCGCATGCAAAGCGCGCACGTAATCCCGTCCATGTGTTCTAACTTTTGAAGGCTCTCGATTGGTTCATTGCCCATTCATCTTTATTGTCACCCTCTTTATTGGTCCATACTCTATGTGATCTCGCGAAACGTGGGTGGTCCCTGCGGCTATTTACTGCGCCTCCCTCCGCTTTCCCTCCGTCCCTCCGATCCCAGCTAGCCTCGGTCGGCCCTCTGTTAGAACTTAGGCTACACATAGCGCCCGTCGCTCAGTGGACTCAGTGGACACAAGCGTCGATTTCACGCCCCGCGATGAGATGACAGATCGAACGCGCGCCCGTAGATGCTCGGAAAGTCAAACACGACGTTGTTTTTTGCTTCAGTTGGCTACCGAGTGCCTGGGATAGGCTCCAGCTTCATTTACGACAGCTCCTCGGTACTGCAACCCATCGCCCCAATAACTGCATGTCGTACTTGCAACTTCAAGTATGTACCTAATGTAAGCTCTTAGCTGTCCCAGACGGGGCACCGGAATAACCCCGAAGGCCCTTCTGCGTCGCCGCTGGAGCCCACCGCCAATCATAGGATAACGGTGCATACTCCGTTTGCCCAGAAGTTAGACGTTAGAACAGCATCCTTGACCCTTACCTTATCCTTATTCAACAGCGTGTAATTGCGCCTAGGAGCGCCAAGCAACATCCAGCAAATCTCCGACTTCGTATTCATTGTCTATCCATCTTCTTATCCATCGTCTATCCATCTTCTTATCCATCGTCTATCCATCTTCTTATCCATCGTCTATCCATCATCATCTAGCCTGTATGTAGAGTATGTGCATAGCAGCTTTAGCATCAACCACAAACAGCCAGCCCAACGAGTCACACACTCCGCTTCTAAGCCTCTTCATCACCAACAAGCTCCATCCGTCGGATCGTCCCGGTTCTCGGCCGATCTCGTCCACATGGCTATGGGTTCGTCCGGCTGCCTGCACACGGCCTTCCATCGCCTCCATCAATAAGCGAGACAAGCCGACGGGCGACAATCGACAATCCAACCATCAGACACAGACAATCCAGCAAACCCACGCTACCCAATGCATGCAGTGTCTAAGCGGGGGGACGGAGGGGGTCTGGGCCATGTCGGTACATAGACGCCGCGGCGCCGGATGCCGAGCAGGCAGGTTTCATGCGTGCCTGCGTATGTACTGCGTAGATGAGGCGCAGCCGTCTTGGATGCGACAAATCTCGCAGCGAGTAGGTATGTATACAGTAGGTATGTTTGTTTAAGAATTGTGCATTGATGAAACATCCACATTCCTGCGGTCTTGACGGCCGAGCCTGATCCTGAGGAATGCTTGGATGGGCCAGAGGGATTAGGACCGATTTTGGTCTGTTCAGTTTTGCCACCTTGTGACCTTGTGACCATGCCATTCCATTTCGCTAACCGTCCGCACCTCAAGGCTCACGAGGCTTGATGGTTTTTGCTTCTTTATAGACCTCCTTGATATTGTCTTTCTTTTTTTTCTTTTTCGTCACGAACTACCTAGGTCAGCTAACGCCGCACGCGAGGAACGGGCCACGGCAGCTCATCAAGGTTCATATGAGGGGGGGCAGGAACGCCAAAAAAGCCAGCACATGGCACACTGAGTCACTGACACAATTAGAACATCAAATCAAGACAAGCCAGAATTTCAAGACAAGCACAAACAAAAAGACGATGGTAAACAAGTAGAAGTAGAATAAGCACTGTATTCAATCTGCGTGCAGAGTCGTTCATTATCGGCTACATAGCTGCAAAATCAGCGAGCCTTACATCATATCCCATTCACACTAACGAGCGACAGCGCAAGAGCATCATGTACTGCTCCGTCTCTCGTCAACCTCGATCTCTTCTGGATGCGTCTCAGCAACACTCCATGACTACCCCTACTCGGCATTCTGCTTGGCGCGGATGTCGTAAATCTTGAGTGCCTCCTCCGCAGCCTTGAGGCCACTGAGAGCCATGGCACCAAAGGTAGGACCTGCGTGAAAGAAATAAACAGATTAGTGACCGGTTCGCAAAACATGTGATATGAGTAATACATTGGAGGAAAGCTTACCCATGCGATTGGCCCCATCAACCTCCGAAAGCTCCATCCCACCCACGATAAGCCCCGGAACAATCTCACGCGTGTTCTTCACAATAGCATCCTCCGCAGAATTCATGTCCAGGCCACGCATACCGCCCAGCTTCTCAATACGCTGCATGCTAACCAGACGCTTTACACAAAACGCCCCCATAGGACCATCATGACCCGTCGTAGAAATAATAAGAGGGGCATTAATCGTGTTAGGGTCCATGCAGGACTGATCATCGTGATGCATCGACACCAACGTCCAGTTCGTAACCACACCCGCAATCCGCACACCCTCCTCACTAGGACGCGTGATAAGATCCTCCACACACGTAGCATTGAACATCTTGATGTTAGGCATAGCAAGCACCTTGGACATGATCGTCGAGGTAAACAACGCCGCGTGCTTCACTACCACGTAGTTACCCTCATCCTCATACGGCACCCCGATTTCTCGCAGGAACGCATCAGCCGGCTTACGCATCACCATGGCTGAGAAGAGCTGTCCGCCCAGCCAGGCGCCACCGCCCGGTGACACGGATGCCTCGATGATGCAGATCTTGAGATCGGGACGGTGCTTGCCTAGCACGTATGCTGCGCTCAAACCACAGGACCCGGCGCCGATGATGACAATGTCAGACTCGGCGTACGTGTCCAGATCCTGGAAGTAGCGGCGTGTCATGGCCCGAGAGACTTGGCTCTCGCGGATAGGCGCAAAGGAGAAATTGTCCCACTGGCCCATCATCTGCTCAATGGACTGGGTGCCTCGCGGGTACGTCTTTGGGCCGCTCAAGAGACTAGCCTTGGCGGGGTTTGGTCTCGCCAGCTCGGCGATCTGGCGAGGGGGAGAAGTAGCAGCAGGGGGACTCATGTTGGATCTGCGCAAGTTAGGATGGGGTGTCGCTACGGTGGTTTGCCATTCAGTGTTCTTTATGCCATTATGCCAGCACAAGATCGGGGCCATCGTCTTCATCCTGCCCGGTGCCGCCCTTCTCGGTCAAAAATTCTTGTTG